>JBCNYG010000022.1:17232111-17242189 GCA_039654305.1 Porochilus rendahli | reverse complement strand
ATATATATATATATATATATATATATATAAATCACAACAATTTACTTATGACAATTTTTTTTTAATGATCATCAGAAAACTTATGAGCAGAACAGTATAAATGGAAAATTTGAAAGCAGTCACAAACCTGAAGATGCATATGCCACAATAAATACAAGGGTTCCTCACAAAGTTTCCCGTCCATGGTTAGTGCAAAAACACACCAGGTTTTGTTAAATGACTCAAATGCATGAGCTAAATGCAGACATTCACACTGTCGTGCAAGCGTATCATATTTTTCTATATTAACCAATAAACATTTACATTTTAAAGGTTTTTATTTTGTGTTAGACTGCAGAAATTCATGCTAGGAGTATGGACAGTTGAGAACTAGTAGTGTTTTGATTGGTTTTCTGTGTGATTGTAATTAGTACTTTGGGCTCGTCATCACCAAACCCTACATGCACACGAGCACACACCAGATAGTGTTAGGATTATAAATATAAGGTAGTGTCCATATATTCGTAATGTATTTATATTGCTTCAGTATTTCTGTACCCCATCTAGTTCATTCTAAATGTTTGTGATCATTTACAAGGTTCAAAACTCTTGACACTCAATCTTGGCAGCAATACAAAAATTAAACCCGTTAAAGGGATGATTAAACTAACAAGAAAGGTGATACAGGTGTCACAGGTGAAAAGGGAACTCATCTAATAGGTGATGAACAGAAAACTCTGTTGACCAAGTTTGGGAAATGCAGAGGAGATTTATTGGTTTATTTCCTCCAGGACATTATTTAATTCAGCTTCAGTAGTCTAATAACACCAGCTTCGCACACCTATCAACCTTTAGTTAGTGTCTAAAGTTTTATTATATCATTTAAAACTTATTTATTGATGCTTTAATTTGTTCCTCCAAAGTGTTACGCACTGTACCTTTAAGGGGTATGACAGGCATGAACTGCAGTTAAACATCAGTACAGCTTAAAATAAGTGCACACACAAAATCAAACACAAGATGTATGGTACAGGGCTTTTGTTTGAGAGTCTGACAATTTGCTGGTGTGAAATGAGGCTCTTTCTGTCTCTTGCTCTCTGGAGTTTTCTGTTATGTTTTCTTACTTGAGGTGTAAAGCTTGGCTAGTGTTGGTGAACTATAACATGCTCTTCAATGCTTGTAGGCCTTCACGCAGGATAAAGCTGAGCTAAGTCCAACAGGTGTGGTCATAAAACATTAAGTGTGTGACGACGACAGAGAATGTGCACACACACCACTGTAAAGAGCACTGAGATCTCCATTTCACTACAGCTTTAGCAAGATCAAGGAAGAAAGAAAATGCAAAATGGAATATCGTTATCACAAAAATTTGATCGGTAGATATTCATTAAATACATCAAATACGATAAAGCTGATTGTGTTATTGTAAGTTTTTTTGAAATGGTTAGTCACAAGCTTTGGTATGATAAACCTCCGGTGATGTCTGAAATTGTGCCCATTTTTAATAAATATTTGAACCTTTCTTAAATCACTGCGTGTGGGTAAATGTGATATACTTGAAGAAAATTAAAAGGCAAAAGAGTGTTTTCATGAACTTATTCAATATCAATTGGTTTCCCAGTCTTTGGTGAAGAACATAAATTTACCCCTGGCCCGTAAAGCTAGTATTGACCTGCTTTTCTTTTCAGAAATTCATATTGTAAACTTGTCTGCAGATGATCTATAAATTTAGGCACTGGAAAGTGAAGTGTGGTTGAGCGAGAGATCGGGAGTTCTGTAACTATGTGTCTGAGTTCAGTGTAGGGTAGCACAGTGTTTGGAGCAGATGCAGTGAAATTGTAGCAGGGAAGTTTTATCAGTAGTAAATGTATCGTTCGCTTGTTAAATTCTGTAGCTTCTCAGCATCAAAAGTTCCTGTGATTTCCTTATTGACTACTGACTATAGGGGTGGAGTTAGCATTTGGCCCTGGAGAAAACAAATGAGTCCCCGTTGCTCTTCCTGACTACGGTTTGGAGTGAAAGCAGGAAGGGTTAACACTGGGTTTGCTTTTAAAAGCCTTTAGCTGA
Source organism: Porochilus rendahli (assembly GCA_039654305.1). NCBI lineage: Eukaryota > Metazoa > Chordata > Actinopteri > Siluriformes > Plotosidae > Porochilus > Porochilus rendahli. Next base: position 17,240,143 of record JBCNYG010000022.1, on the reverse strand, counting down.
TACCTGCTTTTCATTTATATCACCTGTTTATTTATCCATGTAACTAATTGATCTGTTAAGCTTCGGTGTTTTCTCCATGAATATTTATTTGCCTGCAAGTCAGTGTCTGTCTACCGGAGTTAGCTCATATAGTTATGATGCTGCAAATATCTTAGTGGCGTTGCATTAGCATCTGTCCCCATAAACAACCACCAACCACCCCCCCAAACAACGGCCAGACACACACACACACACACACACACACACACACACACACACACACACCCACCCATTCCTCCAGCCCACAAATTAGTTTTAATTTTCTGTCCCTGATCAAGCAAGTCAGAAGTACATAACAGCCAATGAGCATCAGCTCATCAAATCAGCATCCTTTTTGGGTTTCCAATGTTGGGCACATGCGGACACCAGGCAGGACTATTCAATCCATGTCCCATGACTGTGCTGCTCTGCTTTGGTGTTCCGCTGCAAATGTCGTCTGTTGGTCAAAAGAAAAATAGATAGTATAATTTTTGAGTTAAACAAATGAACAACAGATTAATTTCAGACATGTCTAAGAGAGGAACGAAAGAAGCAAGGAAACAGTGTTTCGTTCTCTGGACTGTTTTCAGAATGTAAATTATTCATCAGCTTTTCTCTTCCTCTCTAATTCAGCAGAAAGTTGCACCAGTCTGAGGGAGTTTTGGGCTTTGTTCCAGTACAGTGTTTAAAGTGCCCCAGTCAAGATCTTATCACTGTTTTTTATTGGGGAAATTTGGAAGCCTGAAGGATCCTGTCAACAAGAATAACACTTGCCCAGAAAACACTGCCGTGCAGCACTTTTTATATTCAAACTAGCAAAAAGCAAACTGTATAAATGGAAATGTAAACAAATGTAGCGTATTGTTAGATGATGCACATGCATGCTGAAGAGTGATCGATATTTTGTCTTGTCTAGAAATGAACACTTTCTCAATTATGCCATACATAAAAAAGCAAACTTTTTTTCTTCAAAGCTTAATGTACATCCGGGGACAAATTTTTACATATTTTATACACAGAAATTTATTTAGTCATGGGGGTTATGATTGGTAGGGTTTGTGTATTTGTTAGCTTGATTACACAATGTTCTGTGCTGGTTTTTCATAAAATGCTCCAATGGGCAAAAGGAAGGTTATGTGCAGATTTTCATGAATATTCCATCAGCGGTGGGGCTTTGAACAAGGAAGATGATCCAGATCAAATTCATGATCCAGGAATTTTAGCATTAGATACATTAACTTAAACAGACACATTCATTTAAAATAATTTACTGTTGTGGAACTTCCTGTGCTGATATACCCAAACACCTGACCACCTGCTGTGGTATAAAGTTTAATTAAAGTGTTAATGCTTTATATTAATGCCAGTGTACAGATAGACACGTGCATGGGATAAACATGTACTGGTGAACAAGACGAATCCTGCATGCTGTATAAAAAAACTAAAACATAAAAACGTGGTCCTGTGGGCCTTCATCAGGTAAAGACTGAAATACAGTTTGTTGTAGATGTTATTTTTAATGAGCGAGAAAAATGCTTATAGCTTAAAATGTATATGAACAAGAATATACATGGAATGTGGCTATAAATGGATAAAAAGTAGATCAATTTTTGTATTTGGAATTGTTGGCTAGGGTTATGCTGGAAGACCAGTCTGAATAAATGTTTTATTTTTTTATTTTATATTGCTCATGCTAGAATAAGTAAAAGCATTTAGGTCCAAGTTAAAGTCAGAGACTGCAGGTGTGTGTTTGTGTGCATGCTTTTAGAATTAGGTGTGATGGTAGCAGTTTTTTGTTGTGGAGGTTGGTATGTAGTTTGTATTTGTGCATTATTAGGCCGTTTTTTTTCCTTTCTGTCTCTCTCCCTCTGTGCGTGCATGTGTATGTTTGTTAGAGAGAGTCTCGGGCTGGTATGTAATGTGTGGGTCTGCACACTGACGTGTCTCTGAAGTCAACAAACAGTTGCATTGTTGGAGTGTCTCACTGTTACTCTTTTCTTCATTCTATCTCACCGTCTTCTCCAGCTTCTCTCTTCTTTGCACTTCTCTATTTCCCTCTTTTGGGGAATTATGGGCATTGGGGTTTTTTTTTTTTGGTAAAAGCCACATTTTAGATTGAAGAGAAAGATGACACTGTTAAGGACAGTATGAACAGTAGATCAAGTTGACTGTGTGTAAGAGAGAGCCATACAGATGGAAAGGCAGAGTTTTACTAAGGAGATACAACAAGAATGGGAGCAAGGTAAGAGGTGGTTTAAAATTCATTGTTGTGACATCACAGATAAGAGATGTTTTAGTCCATCATTAGCATTTCTTAGTTTGACAGACACCAGAATCTAGATGAACGGTAAATATAATCCATGAATGCTGCATTGGATTTGATTATACACCTAGTTTCCATTTTATTCGGCTAATCATGTGGCAGCAGCACGATGCACAAACTCATATAGTGAAATCATATCAAAAGAATAGCTGCAGATCAAAACATTCATGTAATATTCGTAGGTAAAATATAACCAGTAGGAGAGACTGTGATGGAAAAATAAACAGAATTGGGTGCAGTAGTTAGCACATCTGCTTCACAGCAAGAAGGCCTGGGTTCGATTCCCGGGCTTGGGTGTTTTTGTATGGAGTTTGGATGTTCTCCCTGTTCTCACAGTCCAAAAACATGCACAGTCGGCTAATTGGCTCTTCCAAACCATCCCTAAGTGGGAGTGTGAATTGTATGTGTGTTGGCCCATCAATGGTCTGGTCAATTAGGATTAAACATCTTAGATGGAGAATGAATGATTCCTGGTGATGTTGGTTCCTTATTTTATTTTATTTTTTTCATTTGTCTAGAAATGTCAGTTGATTTTTCCCAGATGAAGAAAAGTGCCATGTTCACAATATCCCAAATGCTAGCAACTCTGAGATAGAGCAGTAGCCCTGCAATAGACTGGTGACGTGCTCAGCGTGAACCCCGCCTCTTGTTGTCGAGTAGGAAGTCACATGTTTTTAAACATAAACACAGAGGACTCATGATTAAGATAATGTGGTATAATGTTTGTAAAGCAACAAACAAACATCATATCTTAACATTATGCTTCTGGTTTTCCACTTAATCCAAAAGTACGAGCTAAACATCTGAGGTGATTTCCAGTATTGATAACATTTCTAAATTTTAATGCTAAAATGATGTACTTGATTTGGTAATGTTCATAAGTATGTATTCTGCAGGTAGCTGTTTTTTTTTGTATTTTTGTAAATGTGTATTTTAACACATTTGTGCTTGTGATTTATAGTAGTTGTAAGCATATCAGTGATTAACCAATGGAACTAATCAGTTTACCCTTCATCTCAATTCTATGAACAAAGATATAAGGAAATAAATGAGTCTCCAATCAGGCTATTTATTAGATTGCATGCTGGGAATGGTGGATTATGCAGAGAGAGGGAGCCAGTGAGGGCCACAGACAGAAGGGCATGAAGGTGACCATGATTGAGACAAAGATGACAACCGTAGAAATGTGAGGCACATAAATGAGAGGCGAGAAATGAATCCGTCTGCCAAGGAGGCAGGATAAGAGAGAGGGTGCGAGTGATGGATGAATAGAAAAAAGAAATGAAGACAGTGTAGAGTAAAGAGACTGAAACATGCCAGGAAGGGGATGACTGAGCGCCTGCAGATTTGACAAGTGAAAGAAAAGAAATGACAAGTCATTCTGATAGTGGGGTGTCATCGCACATCAGTTTGGTTGTGTGCATGCGAGTTCTTTTCCTGGGCTAAATCTCACACCAGAAATACTGAACTGAAATGTTGTTGTAGGGGAAAAATGCTTATCACATATTCTTATCAGATTCCTGTCTTCACCATCATCAGGAGTAAAGATATCCCTTTCGCTTCCTGTCACAGCTCAATGGAAAAACGAATATAAAATAGAACTTAATCAGTCGATGAGTAAATATTCATATGGAAATATTGGGACTAAACTAAAACCGAAAAGCATCTGGTTTATTCATTCAATAATCATTAAAACATCGAGAACATGGACATCATTAGGGAAGACCCACATGTTTACAACCAAACCAAGTAGTGTTTGAAGATTTAGCAAGCTGATGATGATTAACTTGACGCTGTTTGCTATGTTGGCTTTCACTTACATTTCATTAGCCATGTTAGAAAGTAAGTCACAAAAGATGACTAAATGATTAAATGAATGATTAAAAAGATGATCCTGTCTTGGGATGTTGAAGATGATGGTGGTGAAGACCAATGATTTTTGCGAGTTTGTTAGATAAACAGCGTAGACACAGTTAGCAAGAGAACAGTGAGCAACAGATTGCCATTAAGCTGCCTTTAGTGTGTTTGAAAGTTATTGTTAGTGAAAACGAACATGGTTTTGTATATCTGATTCAGGTTAAAATTAGACATTGCCAGTTTCTTAAAGCTAGAATAGCTTGAGAAAGTCTTACAGTCTGACTCCCCTCTGAGCTTCATGTATGCTTTTTGTTAGCTCGTGTCAGACTCTCTCTCTCTCTCTCTCACTGTCTGTGCGTGTGTGTGTGTGTGTGTGCGCACAGCATGAGTGAAATCTGGGCAGCTCTTAAGGCCGAGTGGCAGTGTGAACAAAAGGAGTTCAGTTCTCAATAAAACTCAGAACTATGTCTGTCTCTATCTCACTTCAGGTTCTTTAGCTGTACTGAAAGAAGCAATGAGTCAGATACTGTATGAATGAACTAAATAGTATTTTTCTTTCATATTTCCATATCTTCAAGAGTCATAGGAGGCCTATCCGACCTCCCCCGTCCTTTTAAAGAAAATCCTTGGAGCAGTGCGGTCTCACATCCATAATGGTCGACTATCTAAATGTTTGTCATTCATTAGCCGACTCAGATAGTCTCCTCAGAGCAAGAGTTTTAATGAAGTGCATTTAAACAGAAAGCTTGCACTTTTCCGGCTATCTTGTATTCACCCTGTTTATTAAGTAGGTTTTGTAGACTGTTTGCCTCAGCATGTTTTAACTGTGATGATGCCCCAATGATTCAAAAATGCCTAATAACTGATTCACCAGTCTTAGTTTTTTGAAACTTTTTTCATAAAGCTGTTACGAAAGCGTGTAAATCTGTCCATTGGATTATGTCCTTTCTGTGTTGTACAGTTTTGGGGGCCAAAAACCTGCTTGCAACTGAACTGCCTCAGTTGTATGGGTCACTTACGTTACCACATGCTGTTCCTTGGTGATCACGTGGTCATGTGATTTTTAAAAAATCAATATTGTGGTTGGTCAATGTGAAACTTTCAGAAGGCCATTTATCAGGTGTGCTGTATTTTTAACCCTGTGTGGATTATCAGAAAACCTGAAGTACAGTTTGATTAAACTTGTACACCAGAATTCTTCTTTTTTTATATATCTATGAATGAGAAGATGTTCTACAATCGTATTGCCAGATTATAGTACCAGAGTATATTGTTCCTAAAACTCTGGTTCCTTTCACCAGGGATTTTATGTTTCACCTTTGGTTTGTCGATGTTTGTTGATGACAGGATCACACAAAAAAAACCTGTGTACAGATTTTCATGAAATTTCTACCAGAGCTGGAGCTTTGGGCGAGGAAGACCTTAGATTTTGGAAATCCGAGTCAAATGTTTGATCCAAGTGTTTTTTCTTTAACACAGATTTTTTGGAAGTGTGGTATTGCAGCAGGACCAGCGGGGAGTGCTGTCTGTTTTTTTTCTTTTTTCTTTTTTTCTTTTTCTTTTGTGGAAATGGGGCAAGTAACTCACTGAAAAATAAGTGTATAATGCAGCTAACAAATCACAGATCAGAAAATGAGCAAGAATCAGTCACGGTGAATTTGCTACTTAGAACTTGCTAGTTTTATTACAAGCTTCTTTGTGAAGGGGAAAAAAAAACAATCTACACGCAAGGAGGTGACATTGTACTGTGAAAATTTGCATGTGGCACATATGTATGCGATGGTAAATGCAAAAGTGATTTCAATAAGAAGAAATGGTGGGGCATACCCCCAGCTTATATTAAACGTAAGCTCATATTGTGTAGATTCTTTGTGTAGATTCACAAGTTCATTGGTTTATTTCTGATAAGTTTAATACCTATATACTGTTATTTTTGCCATGATCTTGCCTTATTTAAACTGACGATTTTACATTATATTTTTGCAAGAGTGAAAAACAGGCAAACAGACTAATACACACTACCAAATGGATTTTTAGCAGATTGCAACTTCCAAAATGTAAAACCACCTTCTGAAACTATATACATGTTTTGTAAAACATGAGTATAACAGGAGCTTGTAGGGCTCGACTTTTATTTCATTTTAAGACTGTTCTTCAGGCATATGATATAATAATAAACAGAGAATTTGCTTAAGTATTCAACTTTGAAGTCAGCACTTTACATCTTGGTCTGTTTTGCTATGAAGACTGACTGCTTGTTATCCCTTGTGTTTTAAAGGCATAGCAAATATTTTGACTGCAAGTGTGCATGCAGCCAGTGAAAGCTGCCCTTGTGTGTTTCATAATCCAATAACACCAACCTTGTGGGATTTGTGGGTAGTGTATTGTTGTGCATGAAGAAGTGGCGGCAGTGTGATCTGAGCGCGCTTGTTAGTTTAACTTTATTACACTGGAGAATCATGTTACTGCACTGGACCTGGAGTTCATTATGTAGTTCTGGCTTTGGAAGAGACACCAGTACACACTTACACACTGTTCTACAAAGCCACACTGGATCAGTAAAGCCTTGCACATAACTCCCACTCAGCATGTGTGCATGGGGTGTGGGAGGGGGTGGATGTGTGCTGGTGCAGAAATGGAAGACATGACAAATTCTCTGGCAAAAAAGTTCATGATGTTCTCTAGCTGCGTAATGATGGAAATATATCCAATTTCAAGAACTGATGGGATTCTGACAACATCTTGTTGCTAAACAAATGCTTTATGTTATGTCTTTGTTTGACAAATTGAAATATATATCTTTTTTTAATTTGCAATTTCATCAGAGTTGTTTCACCACTAACTGATTTCAAACTGAACTGAATTGTATTATTGCTTTGTCACCAAACTGTAGCTGCAAAGTTGGAAGCACAAAACTGTATAGAATGTCTATTGTTTTATAATTTCCCTTTATCGAAACTAAGAGGAAGAACTCATGTTCTGCAGGGAGCCCTGGCATCAGACCCTCTCAACACCTTTGTGATGAACTGGAATACTGACTGTGCGCCAGGCCTCCCTGCCTGACATCAGTAACTCTTGTAGCTTTAGTCAAAGGCCCAGAATTCTAATGGAAAACCTTTCCAGAAGAGTGGAGGTTGTAACAGCAGAGAGAAACATCTACCTATATAACCTGCTATCTATATACCCTACTGTTTAAAGGTCAAATGTCACATTTTACAGGGAGAAACAAACTTACATCCACCTAATGAGTTGCAAATTTAATACGACAAAGTCTAGATATCAAAAAGGTTACAAATAGTACTTTTCTCCTTCAAACTTTGCTTACATCTAAAATCCTCAATTTGCAGCCATTACAGCAGGGATGTCCAATCTTAGCCACAAAAGGCCGGTGTGGGTGCAGGTTTTCACTTCACCCAAGCAGTAGCCACACCTTTTCCACCCGTTTCAAACACTGATCTAAAAGAAAATAGAACAAAAAAACTAGATTGTTCATTAGTGTTTCAATTTGGAAGCTGGGTGGCAGCCTTCTTGGTGAGACCACCTTGCTTTAAGATCTCAAATGGAGCGGTTGAAAACATACTAAAAAAAGAATTAGAAATTAAATGTACATCTTGGATGTAATTATTTACTTTTTTCTCATCTTTTCATGCTGTTTGAGTAAAACTTTCATCAGTAAAGTGGTCTCACCAATATGGCTGCCATCCAGCATAAAAACTGGAACACTAATTACCAATCTAGTCTATTTTTTTTTGAGATTAGTGATTGAAACAGGTGGAAGGTGTGGCTACTGCTTGGTTGAAGTGAAAACCTGCACCCACACCGGCCCTTTGCGGA
>JBCNYG010000022.1:17215611-17226771 GCA_039654305.1 Porochilus rendahli | reverse complement strand
TGTATATATATATCAAATCCTTAGTCGATTTTCCGTAAGACAGTGCTCGATACAGTAAAGTAGAGCTAAATATGGTATAAGGAAAAAAAGACTACAGTTTTCTCCCTACAGAGCTGTTTCGTGGTTACCCACGAATATATATATGTGTGTGTGTGTGTGTGTATACATGTGTGTGTTTTTTAGATTTTTTTTGTTTTTGCACACTTAAGTTCAAGTTGCTAAATAGTTAGATGGAAATTATTTGAAGAAATTGCATTCTAAGAATTATTTTAAGCTTCAGTAAAAGACAACAACACATTCCCTAGATGCCCCTGATATTTATTTGTTTGTAATATACAGTGTCATATGTAAGGTGAGAGTCCAAGTACTGGGCTCAGACGTTCTTGTGTGGAGTTTGCGTGTTTTCCCCGTTCTTGCGTAGGCTTTCTTCCTACAGTTTAAAGACACAGAGGTTAGGCTAATCGAATGTTCCAAATTGCCCAATTGGTGTGAGTGTGAAAGGTTGTGTATTAGCACTTTGATGGAAGCAAACACCCTGCATACTGCTATATAATATTACTATGAACTATTCAGTGACATCCACCTCACCTTTGGTGCATAGTCATTCATTCATTTTCGTTTTTGGACGGTGGGAGGAAACCCACACAAGCACTGGGAGAACATGCAAACTCCACACAAACGCCCAAGCTGAGGGTGCATAATCAAGTTTGATGTGTTTAGCATACCTCATTTTTTAATAATTGTCATAATTGCAGGTGACTCACACTTCTGTTTTACTTAAACACCACCCCATGCGCACGACACATAACTTCAAAATCCAGAATTACAGAACTGAAATCTGTGTGTTCCATAATCTGAAATGTCAAAATTAAACATACTGCATGTCTTTTTAAGTCTTCTGAATATTACTCATAGTGGTTATTTAGGGCAAAGGTACTTTAGGTTTAAAATGCTTTGTTTTGGGTTGCCAATTTGCACATAAGTAGTCAGTTGATGTATCTTAGCCTTGTAGCGCTAGTCCAGAACAACAGCTGCAACAACATAAGCAGACTTTCAATGTCTGATTGGCAACCTCAAGTTGAGTAAGCGTTTTTTAAATTTTTATTTTAAGTTGAACTCATCCTTTGATACTCTGTTGGACTGCATATGAGTACTGTTGTATTATTAAAATTTGATAAAGGGCATCTAAGTGGCTCATTGACAAGGTGCGTGACTGTCAACCTGGAGGTCGCAAGTTCCAATCCAGGTTTATGCCACAGCCATCTGTAACCGATAGTCCATCTGAGCTCTAACTGGAGGGAGGGATGAGAGGGGTTTTCCTCCTTTCCGTTAAGAGGGTGCAGATAGCGCTTTCCCTCCGAGTGTGGTAGGCCGCCCTCAAATACGCATGTGCAGTAGTTTGAAAAGGGGTAGGTGGCAGCCTCACTGGTGGGGGGTTGGTCGTGTGATGGGTGTGAATTGGATACGACTAAAATTAGGAAGAAAATCGGGGGGAAATTTTAGCTCTCTTAACGACAGTTTTAATGAGCAGTGTAGCTAAATGCTGTTTTTAAACTGTCATCTCTGCCCTCAATATATACTGCATGAGTGCGTGTTTAATGGTCTTTGTCTCAGGTTGTCCACATAGTCAAGGACATTGTGGTGTATAATTGAGTGTAGACATGGCTGTCCATTAAGTGACTGACATGTTTGTTAATTAGGTCCTAATGTTCCTTCTGCTCTTCTTGCTCCCCTCCCTCTATACACACACACACACACACACACATCCACACAGGAACAGTGGCGTGGTGACGTGTGTGTGTGTGGTTACATTGGTTAGAGAGGGATGGCTGGATATAAAGATTCATGTGTAATTATGTGGATCAAGTAATGAAGGATAGACACGATATTTTTTTAATATGGGACTTAGTTTCCATAACCTGTCTTTAATTCCATCTTTATTGCACTGAACCTTTACGAGACGTTGATTATGGCTCCTCTGTGCTGTGTTCATCATTGTTTTCAGTTGATGTGACACATCACTACTGCACTCATTTTCCCACAAACTGCACTCCACATTTAGAATAAGCAACTATCCTGTAGACTATTCAGCAGATCTACTGAGCCTGTGGCGAATACTTATGTATATAGTACGTAAAAATCAAATAAGAGTTCAATTTATTTTTATGTTTTAACCATGAGCTCAGGTAAGCTCCATATGCTGAGCAAAAGCACTGTGTAGCCAGCAGTGCCTTTTTAAATGAGGTTTTAGTGTGTTCTTAATGGAGGCATAAAAGCAATTAAAATTTTTTTTTGTGTGTGTGTATTTATACATACAGTATTTTAACTCTTACATAGGCAGGTCAGGTGAGCTCCATAAGCTAAGCTCTGTGTAGCTAACTTCACTTTTAGTATATACTACGTGAAAATGTAAGTAAACGTTACTTCATAAATGTTTTCAAAAATTAAAATTTGATAGGAATCAGAGGGGGTGATGTCACGCCCTGGGTGATTCTTAGAAAAAAAAAATGGCTCTCAAAGCTAATGTTAAAACCTGTGTTTAGTTATGCTTGAGTATTGTAGTAGATTGGGAGTTTACTGCTTGTCTACCTTAAGTCTTGTTTGGTTATAGTTTCAGGACACTCAGAGTGGTAAATAAAAGTAGAGATACAGTGTAAAGAAAAGTTATTTGATTGATTCTGTCAAGAATTAAACTCTGTCTACCTGTGTACTGATCAGAGTTATGCAAATGTTTAGTGGATTTATACACCAATTTTTAATGATATCTCTGTGTGTGTGTGTCGGTCAGTGTTGGTGTGTCTGTGTAAGGAAGAACACGTTGCAGTTTCAGCCCAGGTCATTCCTGTAGCCTCTCCTAATGTGTATGTGCAGTTTATTTACACTATGGAGACTGTGTAATGCTAGCAAAAAACTGTGGTGTATTCATGTTGGAAAACCTTCAGCTCTTGCATCAGCTTTGCTCAACTGTGAGTTTAAGACACCTGAAAAAACGACTGCTGTGCCAAGAAGTTGAGGAAGATATGGATGGCGACTTTTCAGGATTCCAAATCGTCTAGGAAATCGTATCAGAGATAATATGTTCAGGTTATAGATTTCTAGTTTATGATGCCTTCAAGACCATAAAATTAGAATCAAGTGTACCAGATTAGGTGCCATTGATGACCTGCATGTAGAACAAGTGTTATTTAAACTGGATGTCTGGAGAATAGGGTTCTCTCTAGATTTTGACATGATTACACCGCAAACAGCAGATTTCTCTCTAAGGCCTGTGAATGAGGGCAAATCTTTTGTTTGCGCAAGAGATTTCTTGAGTGCGCAAGAGATTTAAAACTCTTTGCATGCCAGCACAGTTTGAGTTTGTCAGTGTCATTCTTACAAGGTTCAAAGTTCAAACTATTTGAGGGTATTTTAGGACATTTTGAACCAATACAATTCAAATGTTTTTGCCAGTAACACCAGCGTTGATTTTCTAACAGTCTTATTATTGTTCATAGCTCAGGAGTGCAGTGTCTCTTAATGTGTTAGAATGCAACTTTTAGGGACTAAATTTGCATACCCAGCTCAGTACACGACAGTTAATTATACCCAGTATGAAACGTCACACTGCACACTTCCATGCATCTGATAGTGATACGCATGAATATTTATGAGTGCCGCTCACATTGGATGCTTGCCTTCAATCTAACAGGCTGGTGTTTTAAAAATAAATAAATAAATAAATAAAAAAGAAGCCAGTGAGACACACACACTTGCATGCATTCACAGAGAGAATGTGTGGACAGATCTGTACTGCTGACTTGGTTTCTGTGTTCTCCTCAGGGTGTGGAGGGTGGTTCGGTTGCGCCGTGGGAGGAGGCGAACTATGACCTGTACAGAGTGGTGGACCGCTTCGGCTTCCTCCAGTAAGAGACTTGTCTCACAGTTTGACCTGCCATGACATAACTTTATACTATTATGCACTTCTATACTTCTCAACACAGTCCTGAACCAGCTTCTGTACTCCTCTACTTTTCATATTCCTTCACCTGCCTTTATGCACCTTTATATTCCTTTGTGCGTCTGTATTATTCAAGACATCCCACTATACACACTAGATATATCTACACACCTCTAAAGTCTCTGCTTTTTTGTACTCCTGTATAGACTTCTATACGCCCTTACAATTTATTCTCTTCTGTGTATCTCAATGCCCCTTGTTCCTTTAGCAGGGAATGGTTGTTGCTTTCGCAGGCTTTTTAAACAGCAGTGTTACCTTGGATATACATAGGGTACCACGTGTGGCTGGTAAAGCCGGAAGCCGCAGTCATTGGGTTATAAAGAAAAAGGGAGGGTATTTTGGCAGTGGGAAGTACAAAAGGATGTTAGAATGTCAGTGTATGCCTGGGAAATGGTAAATAAAAAGTGGGAAAGCATAGGGTTATTGAAGAGGGTAATTTGAACCACCCCTTCTGTGATAGAGATGGGTTGGATAAATGCAGAATGAAAATTTATCAGTAAACAGTATGAGACAGTAAGCAAGTTGACAGCAGTCAACCTTTTCTACTCTGGCTACAAGATAGGAGATGATCCACAGAGTAAAGTGCACCACCCTAGTTTTATCTCTCTTGGAATTGCATGCTGTCTTCTTTTCTAAAATACCTCTTCAACAAAACCCTCACAGTAGTTGTCTTGACTCCTGTTGTCCAAAAACACAGTTCTTTTTCACTATACAAGCCACATAAACCCAATTACAAATACCGTTGTCGTAGTGACGTTAATTTATCCTAGTGAGTCCACTTCCTGTGGTACAAATTGTTTCCCTTTTTTGGTCCACTAGTACCCGTATGTGATCCCAGTAGCATGAGTTAGATGATTTATTGACCATTTCCCATGTAGTACTATAAAAACCATCAGAAGTGCTGTGGGTGTGTACGGCACTCAAGCAATAGACAAAGGGTGAGACATTTGTTTTGTGGGAATGGTTATGTGACTGTACTCTCACTCAAAATTATGGTGTGCAAAATTCAAATATGTTTTAATTTTCTATATTAGTTTTCCTTCCACAGTGGAATTACAACATTACCCAATGCCTTCAGGGTACGACACATTGCTGATGTGTACAGTGATTGTGATTCAATCCCTCATATAACAGCAGTGTACCTTCACTTGATCTGATAATGAGTGAGGATTTATCCAGGGGGAAGGACAGGTCAGTTTAAAGCCCAGGCTCAAGTCAAAATTAGCCAACACTTCACTGCTGTAGCATCCACTCTCACCACTGCGATGCAGCATAACCAAATGACCCCAAATGTCTCACATGGAATGTTATCATTTCCTGTTTGTGGGAATGTCGCTGATTCCTCACTTAAACCCCGACTGAGCTGAATGGCGTCATGGGTGACCCGTTGTCATAGTGATGTTAATTTATCTAGTGAATCCACTTCCTGTGGTACAAATTTTCCCTTTTTTGGTCCACTAGTGGCACTGTGTGATCTCAGTAGCATGAGTTAGATGATTTATTGATTATTTCTCCTCTAGTATCGCCACTCCAACTTTAAGTTCACTGCATAAAAGTTAATATACTTTTACTGGGATATGGTGTGATTTTAGAGACATTTCTCTGAGAAAAGCAAATAACAATTGGAGGAAAAATATTCCTGTTGACAGAATGAAATAATGTTGCAATTTTGTTGAATTAATGCCTGAAATGTCTGTCTGTCTGTCTCTCTTGTGCTTTGTCTCTGTCTCTCTCCCTCTCTCACACACGCTTACTCTCTCTAGTGAGGAGGAACTTCCAGCCTCTAATGCCATGGAGGAAAAGGTAAGCATTATGATGCTTTTACTCTTTAATCAGATTTGACTTTTTTATGGTTTTTATGTCCGTTAATCACTATTCATTACCACAAATGTATATTATACAAATGAACCGTTAACAAACCCCCAAGCCCTATTGCAATGCCAATTTAGTTGGAAAAAAGCAATCTAATCTTTCAAAGGTATATGCAAATATGTCATTGTGCAAATGTTTCCATTATTTTAATCATAATATAAATTATTTACATGATGCTTTTAAATCAGCTAAACCCAAAAAAGCTAATTTTTAATAGTCTTTCATCACATACCAAAGACTTTCATTAGGGTTAAGGTCAGGACAGTTAATGTGTGTAAAGCATATGCAACCAGAATTTGATATCTATACCTATCGGGGAAGAAAAAGTCCATTCATGAGAACCTGGTCATTGGTCATTCAATACATTCAGGCCATCATATGACTTCATTATATTGCAGCATAATGTTGCTGAGCCTCGACCTGACCGCAACAGTCTCATAGAGGCATGTAATTAAGGCTGCCTGATAAAATATGAAATTACTTTGGTTTGGGCAGTGCATTGAGGACAGTAAGTGAATATGTTGTAACTTTTGATTTACTGCTCACAGAGAACCTGGTTAGGAAAATATATGCATAAAAAATATGAGCATATAAATGAAGTAACTAAATTAAGCTGTTTTGCAGCTGGAGGTATATAATTTTATTATGATCTTTATATAATAAGGCAGCATAACTCTAAAGGGAAATGAGCTTGTGTAATTTTGTGCAAACACAGAGCTTCCTCAGTGTTAGTCCTTGAACACTGTCTGATAAATAAACACAGCCATGTTCTGTTTATGTTGAGGAAGGGAGTGAAACGGAACATTTCAGTTAATTAGTTGATCTGATGTTTAAAATTTAGACAGCGGTTGACCAGAAACCCTTGAACACCCTCCCACATGCTAAGCAGCAAACATTCATTTGTTGAAGGTGATGTAACCACAACTATCTCCAGATTTAAATGCCAACTCTTCACTATGCACTTGCACCCTAACTCTGAACGAGCAGCTTCAGTGTCCCATGGAGTAGATTTTAGCTTTTGGACGAATAGTTTATCCCCCTGCTATTTCTTTCTTTGGTGTTCTGATATGATATGGAGTGATTGGTTTGAGATCTGATGACTGGGGAGGTCATTTTGATTGACATGTTGATATTCCTCAGACCATTTAGTGACCTCGTCCTCTGCAGCTTGTGCTCTACTATATTGGAAGAGAGCTCTCCCATCAGGATAGATGGGTTTCATGGAATCCATTGCACGTTTTTATTTCTTCAAATCCTGACTAAATGGACTATCCTTAGCACGCTTAGAAATAAGTCTGTATATGTTATTATATTTTATGTGTTATATATATCAAAGTGTGGTGAGTTTGTTGTTAATATTTGTATTTTTAAATCAGCAAAAGCATCTTGAAGTGGAGAGAACAGAAAAATGGTTGAAGATGCTGAAAAGCTGGGACAAGTACAGGAACAGCGACAAGGTGTGTGTGTGTGTCAGAGTGCACATGCTTGTGTGGTTTCCCTAATTGTTTGTGATAGAAAATCTTGGTACCACTTTCTAATATCACTCTTATTAACATGTTGAAAAAAATAAATCTGATGCTTTATTGTGTGCATGTTTAACCTTTTTAGGTCAGAATGTTTGTTCACATATGAATTTTATTTGCGTATGTGTAGTGAATTTAACTGTAACTACTCTGGCAGAAAAAGTCACCTTGTACAGCACTGCTTTTAGGCACCAGAGAGCATAAGTGTGTTTAGTGTGGAAAAATAGCAGTATGGTATGTTAACATGGGGTGTTAGGGAGAGACAACAAGTGAGAGGAAGACAGTTCCCAACATGTTGCATCATTTTTTTTTTAACAATTGTTAGTTAACAGCTATATAGAAATCCAGGTCTAGGCCCATAATGAGGCAGCACTCCCTACAATGTCATGAGGTGAAAAGCTTGTGAGGAGACAAAACAATGGAGTCCCGCATTCTTGGGCTGACAGTGTGAAATGTAATAGAACATGGATAATTATAGAGAAAGGCAAATCAGATTAACTGACAATCTAAAGCCTAATTTCCACTGCCAGCGAGTCTTGATACATGCAGAGGATAATATTACCTTTTTAACTAATGGGCAGTGAAGCAGTTTTTGAAGTCACTCAAGCCTTATGAAAAGATTTTTCATTATAGCTGGAATGGAAATTGACAAAAGAGAATGACCTCTTGAAAAAGTAGCAGGAATCACAGTCGACTTTGTGTGTCAGTGCCTCATTTATTCAACTGCATCAGGTCTGGAGGTAGAAAGGGCAAATAGCAGAAAAAATGTCTTAGGATGTCACACTTATGCCAGTATTAGCAGGAGCTGAGAGAGTGGAAAAAGAAAGATAGACAGGATCTATTGTCATATACAGATGTATAATACGGTGAAAATCCACTCATAGTAAGTTCTGTACTGTCAGTTGTGTATTAGAAATATGAATACATTACTTGGATTGAACAGAATGCATTCTATACAGAAAGGAAGGAGGAAGAGACTCGAGTTCAGTATATTGTCTACCTGTTCCTGCTACTTTCAGGTTGTCCTGCAACCGTTTTCGGGTGACACTGGCTTCTGTCTTCGCTTGCTTATCTTTAGTCCAGGCGACCTGCATGTTAGTGAACTGTTTGTACTGCCGACTTCCTTTTAGCACTCGGTTAGCTATAGCCTCACATCTCAACACACTTGTGCTCACACTGATTAGTAGCTTTTGTCACTGTTGAGTGCAGAGTGAATATTCCACCTCTTCCTGAGAGTATGGCCAATTTTGCTCTCCTGGCCATGGTTTGCTGTGGTATTACTTTTTTTATCTTTGCTTTTAACCTGTCCAAAATGATCACATTGACACAAACAGTGGTCACACAGAAGCAGTAGGCAGCCACATTGCGGTGCTGGAGAGCAGTAGTGGGTTAGGTGCCTTGCTCAAGGGCACTTCAGCCATGAAGGTGAAAGTGGAGGAGAGGGCGGGGACCCCCGCCATCATATTTTCTTGCTGGTCCGGGAATCGGACCCGCGACGTTTTTGTCCCAAACCCAAAAACTTGTGATCTCTTGATGATGGTGCAAATGCTATGAGTAACAAATTTGATTGGGTAGAAAAATGAACTGGTAGATGGAAAGTTGCTAGCATAGTAGCCATACAAATATCCCCAATGACTCTGTGACCACATTAGGTCAGTGTGCATGGGAATGGAAGGTAAATGTTGAGTGTTAGCAGTCTGTATTCCTGGAGCATATATGGTAATCATAGTTCAAGAGCAAGTGATGCAAAAGAAAATACAAGATCTTGTCTAATTATTGAGCGTACAGACCCACCCATTTAACCCCATATAGCTTGCAAAGATGTCCCAGCTTGGCGCTCATTTTAGAAACCTCCCTTTACAGTGCTGAGCAGTAAAGCGAACATTATGCAGCGTTATCAAAGAGGATGACAGTGATTCGAATTGCTATAAGTAATAACAGTGTGCGTCTCAACCAACCTTATGTATCCCATATATATCCTGAGCAAAAAATGCCTGGTAGTGTTTAATCTTATGGGCAATGTTTTCTTCAACACTAATGGAACCTAGACATATCTAATGTGATTTTAGTTCATGATATAAAGCATTAAGCACAGATCCTCTCATGCTGATTACTTAGAAAGCCGATGCAGTGCTTTGCTAAGGCTATTAGACGAGAGCTTGCACATGTGCCTTGTGCTTGTTGGTAAGTAAGCTGCACTAGAGTTCTGACAGATTATAACAGAACTTGTGTGTGTCTAGTTGGCAAGAAGGATCTATAAAGGAATTCCACTACAGCTTCGAGGGCAGGCCTGGTGTCTCCTGCTTGAAGTCCCCAAAATCAAAGAGGAGAAGAAGGACTTCTATGAGGTACACACACCAGTAATTATAAAAGAAAAAGTCCACCCTGTAATACATTACCATTTATAGTGAAATATTTCTGACTTGTTGCTTGATTCTGTTAATCTGCTTGTTGGTGTAGTGTTTGTGTTGCTGACACTGCTTCAGTGCTGTTTATTTTTATTACTTTCATTATTAGCTGTTCACGCATGATGCATTGGCCAACTTTCATAGTTTAATGAAAGTCCGATCCGGTTACCCGATAGTCTTGATAATAGAAATAGATAGGTAGTCTTAATAATAGAAATGCTTAATGTAGAAAAGCAATATACAAAGTAAAAATGTTGAACTGTTGTAATAGAAATTCAACACACACACACACACAGCAGTATGAATTATAGCATTCATAAACGGCCAACCTGTCCCTTAACAGTCATTTACTGAATGGTGTGTGTGTGTGTTTGCATGGTAAACACTCACTAGTAATTTCCTGAAGAGCAACACAGGGTTCAGTTAGAAATGTGGATGTATATAGTTCAGTTGTTATTGCATAGTGCTTTTTATATATAAACTTAGCATTTTAAACATTTCTCTATAAATCCTATACATGTCTAATATGCAAGGAAACATTCCCCCAGATGACACAAAAACCCCTGAGAAGAACCAGACTCAAAAAAGAAACCAACTCTCATACAGGTGAAACCAGACAAAAATACATACCGTGTCGTGGAACCTTTACGATAGTTTAACATGAAGTCTGGTTAGTCATCTTACAACTGTATTGGTAATTGTAGTCAGTATTTGTCATCAGCAGTGCGAAGTCAGTTTTACAGTTTGAGTTTATATCTAGGTCCATATGGAACATCAGCAGCAACCAGTAGCAGCACATCAGGTTGGATCACATGGTTCAGAGGGCAGAAGGGTCAGGATTACTGGTGTCTCAGAAGTAGCATGTGTACCTCAGAAATAAAAAACTCAAAGAGAAGTTGCGGGTTGCCAGGTCTGCTGATAACAATGTTAAATAACAGAGTTGATCAGTGCTGAGTGCACGCAGGCACTCCAGCATGACTGAATATGACAGCACATCTAAAAAGAGAGAACCAGAAGGAAGACAGACATGAAAGCACCCTGTGACAAGCTAAACAGCCATCTAAGTGAGATTGTAAGAGTTGGGGGTGTTGACATCCAAACATCTGTTTACCAGAACCCTCTATGCCTGAGAACCCCCAGATCTACTCCTTTACAATAGCCTTTGATTCAATTAAATGTATGTATTTATTTATTATTATATATTTATTATATATATTCTCTGCTTATATTCTTATTTGAGCTTCAGTGTTGATTTAACCTAGCTCAGGTTAATTTGAAAAATTCTCATTCTCTCTCTCTCTCTCTCTCTCTCTCTCTCTCTCTCTCTCTCTCTCTCTCTCTCTCTCTCTCTCTCTCTCTC
>JBCNYG010000022.1:17149340-17162529 GCA_039654305.1 Porochilus rendahli | reverse complement strand
AATAAAAACATAAACATAAAAATATAAAATATAAAATATAGGATACGCATATAACATGTGTGCATATGCATATAACAGAGTAAAAACAAACAATTAGAATTAAATGTGCAAAGTGAAATATATAATGAGTATAATGCGTATGAGTATGAAATGTAAACAATATGTACGAACATATATGGACCTTAAGAATGAAGAATCCATAAAGTGACTGTGTGCAGAAGAAAGAAAGTGACAAGTGTCTATAAAGTGTCGTGACTTAAACTGGATATGTTCAGATCCCCTTCCCCCCCCCCACCCCCTTACAGTCGTGTAAGTTTTCTCAAAATAAGTTGTTTACTATGTTGCATTAGTAGTATTCGTTCAGAAATGTTTAAACATTTAATGTAACGTGGTTTATTTTTCTATAAACTAATGAGAGATTTTTAATTAAGGAGATTCAAGTAGCTTCAGGGTCTTGGGTTCAATCTTGAGCTTTAGTTATTGTCTAGGCAGGATTGTACTTGTTCTTTCTCTGTCCACATGGCTTTGTTTGTATATTCTTGTTTCCCTACTTCACCCTAAAAAACATGCCCTAGAGGTCAATTAGCATTAAATGGGAGTGGCATGAGTACGAGGGACGGATTTGTGTTTTGTAAAAGGTGCACTCTGTTTTTGTGAAAAGTAAATTTAAGATCTACTCTAACACTGAATTCATCTACTATAGTCAGTGTGTAATCACTTTCTTTTAAACCTGAAGTCTTCTCCTTAATGGATATTGACAATGTTTAATGTATAAAACCACAGATCGATGACTTCAGAACTTTACACAAAACACTACGTGGTATATTGAACTGTAGTTTAGTATATACTGTAATATAGTACAGTAACCTTCTATCTAGACCATTTTTATACATGTATATTTATGAACTCAATATTTTCATTGTATATAATAAATCCATTTTGGCAATTATGCTTATTAGAGAGTGTGTCTAGCATAAAAATTGTTGTCAAACACATTTGTGCTTGAACAGCTGGCAAAGATTTTATATCTGGACTTAGAGTGTCGGAGGCAAGAAGTTAATGAATAGGCTTCCTGTCCTCAGTTTGTCTGGTGCATTTTTAACAAGCTCCGACCTGCTGTGTGAACATGATTGTGTTGAGTGACATGATGTACAGAGAGCTGAACTGTAGGAAGATGCTGAAGGGGACACAGGGAATTAATAAATGTATGAATTGATAGTGACCGTGGGTTGCCAGGTGCTTGGTCAAACCTTACTGAAAAATTATTTACTTAAAGAAACTGAAAACAACTCGACTCTAACCATGTCATCTGCCATTCAACCCGTCCACTGTGGGGATCTTGGTGCTAAATGACAGACGTTTGTTTTTGTTTTGCAGGAAGAGAGCTTTGGGTGCTAATACTGGGTCAACATCCTAGAGAGCATCGTGTCGGCATTCCTGAATTCAAATACGTCGGCAACATGCATGGTAATGAGGTGAGATACAAACTCACACAGATACCCTTTAGTCAAACATCTTGGTCTGTATTCATTACTCTTGGAAACCATTGTGGCCAATTTTATGCAGTAGCAAATAAAGTGGGCGAAGGTCAGGTACACACAAACAGCTCGCTAGACCATCCCATTGCTCGCCCACTAACACACACACACACACACACACACACCTATTCACACAAACATCCAAACCTAGGAGAAATTTGGAACAGCCATTTAGCGTAATGTGCATGCATTTGGACTGTAAGATGAAATCTCTCCAGTGACATTCCTGGAGGAAACACACACAAGCAAAGGAAGAAGATATAAACTTTACATAGAATCACCCGAGCCCGGCACTCAAACCCTTCAAAAAAGTCAAAAGACTTTCTTGCTGTGATGCAGATATGCAAATTTTTGTACATTTTGTGTAATTCTATGAATAATACTAAATATAAAAAACACCACCTGTTCAGGGTTTACTTTGCCTCTCCCCAAAAACACTGACATTGACTGTATTGATATCTGCTTCCCACAGCCTTGGTTGATGGATGGATGGATGGATGTTTTATTTTTCAAACCTTGCCACTTTAACGGTGTTATAGCCATTTCTGATGACTTGCTTAATTTTAAGAGTGGCATATACCACACCTGCATAGAGAAAGAACTTTCCATAAAAAAGGCGTAAGGAGGAGCATATATGTCTGTAACTGGAGTAACATTGCTAAACTGGACTGGAAAAACTGGATCTCATACACATCCTCTTACAGTGTCAATCATGGTAACATCCTGCCTACGACACAAGATGTGTGACTCATACAGTGTTAAAATGTTGGGAAATCTTGCTTGTCTTTTCCATAAAACCAAAAGAAAAGTGGGACAAAAAACACCTTGTTTCAAAATATTAAGATAACAGATCATCCTACACACACACACACACACACACACACACACACACACACGCACGCTCACACACACACACACATATATAATATGAAAAGTTCAGATGTTAAGGTAAACATCAATTATTCCTCCTTTTTTGTTGTGGATTGGTTAAGGGACACTTAACAAAATGTCATATTGTTCAAATTAAACCTTCATTCAAAAACTGAGAAATTAAGTTTTGTTTGCTTTGTCTGCAAAACAAGCAACAACAATTTGTTTGCAAAACTAAAATTTACAACAAAACGAATGCAGCTATGAACAGTAAACTAATTAACTTAATAAAATAGATTGGATCTTTGATTTTGGCACATTAGTGAATATGGGCGCATCAATTTTTGTTGCGTTGTGACCCAGGGAATGCCTGTGATTGGTGCTCTGCAGACTACATTGTTGTGCATACAAATGCTGATGGTGCTAACGTGCTCCTGCAGACAAAGAGGGATCGACTACAAAGTACCGTAGACTTCTATGTGCAATAGTTAACATATTTTTGAGGGATTTGGCATTTATGGGGTTTTGCAGCTGAACTCTTCACACACACACACACACACACACACACACACACTTGAAAAGGTAACAAATGGTTTTGTGTTTTCTGTTATTGAGAGCTGTTTTTATTGACTGTGATACTATGGTCAAATTTAATACTTGTGTAGCGCTACTGTTTATGCGGTCAATAACTACTGCAAAACTAAAGTTTCTTTACAGGGAAAATCTGGTGTTGAATCAAATGTTTTCTCAGGCTAACATTACCTGACTTCTTCTTCTGACAGGTTTCTAACCTCCTCTAGGTAAGCTGTCTCGTCGTTGTTAGAGATCAGGCCCACCACAGTGTCTTCCGTGAACTTAATGATGTTGGTGGAGCTGGAAGTAGCCAACCAGTATTCAGAGTATACAGAGAGTACAGCTCAAAACACAGTGCTCCGAGATGATGAATAATTTAACCTCTTCGGTATGCTCGACTGGTGTGCTGCCCATTGCACTATTAGCACTGCTAACGCTGTTAGGGCTGTGAGCTGCAGCCTTGAAGCGAGCATAAAATGGTTTTAGCTCATCTGCAAGAAAAGCATCTGCAGAATGAGAATACCTGCATTCCTCTTCTCTCAGCCATGGGTGTCACTTTACAGTCTTCTGAATAAAGGAAAAATTAACTTATTAAAGTATGATATGATTTTTGTCCAAGCCACTCCCTACAACAACTTATTTACCTGAATTCTAACCAGTTATACATGCAGCTTAATGTACCAGTGACTTTATTAGGACTCTATACGCACACACACACACACACACACACACACACACACACACACACACACCTTAAACCAGTATTCTCAGTCTGTTCTTTCTAAGCCTTTTTGCATTGTTATTTCACCTCATCCTACCCTCTGTAGTTTGCTGTACTCCCTACTCCCTGATGGCCTGAATCCTGCTTGCATATAACCACAAGCCCAAACACCCTATATTTAACACCCAGTTGAATATCTGCATCCATTAGAATTTTTTTTTGTTTTTCAGTTTAAAATCTGCAGATTTTTTTGGTTGCAGCCAAATTTCCTTCACAATATTATAGAAAGACATATTTGTTCCCATATACATGTGCAGTGGTGGCTTAGTGGTTAGGGCAATGGATTACTGATCTGAAAGCCAGCAGGTTCAATTCCCACTCTCACCACTGTTGGGTCCTTGAGCAAGGCCCTTAACCCTCATTTGCTCAGTTGTATGTAAACTGTATTGTAAACTGTTAGTCGCTCAGGATATGAGTGTCTGCCAAATGTTGTTAATGTAAATATAAATTCACAACACCTATGTATTAAATCTGTCTTTAAAACATAAATGTAGAATAATTGCACAGGCATTTCTTTTATATTTACACAGCCTTTTTATATAAAAGATTTACAAAAGCTATAAAGATGACACTGGTGTAGGCAGGATCAACTTTAAGGTTCGACTTAAGTGAAGGAGTGTATAATGAGTCTTTAAAGTAATATAAACAATCCCTGGTAGTGAAACAAAGCACCTGCAGGCAGGATACAGTTGTCAGGGATGTTTTCTTTTAATCGAGAGTTAAAGGCTAAGGCCAGGAAAGGATCTAATGCCAACAGGGGTGGAAATTACACCAGTCCACTGGCCCATGGCAAGTCTGTAGGGTAAGTAAAATATAGTATCTAGAAAGTCATCCTGCTGGCGACCTGCCAAATCCAATAGGCATAGAAGATATAGTGTTCCTGACCAGTCAATATGAAGTTGGACTAGTAGTTTCATAATTTCACTAGTCTGGTTGGTCAGTAGCTTAGTTTTGCTAAATTAGTTCCTTCCTTAGTTTTGCCTCTCTCTCTCTTGTCCTCTGTCTCTCTCTCTCTCTCTCTCTCTCTCTTTCTCTCTCTCTCTTTTTTTATCTCTCTTGTCCTCTGTTCTGTAATCCCCTTCCTTACTGTATCATTGTCTGGTCTCCTAGTTTTGCCTTTTTGTTGTTCTTTGCACTCTCTTAGTCTGTCTGTCTGTCTGTATGTTTGTCTCTCTTTGCCTCTCATTCTCTCTGTTTTCCATGCTTTTATTGTTTTCTTCCCTTTGAGTGTGTCTGTCTTGTTTTCCCTACAATGTGTGTTATCCAAACTGTGACACGTGTAGACTCACAAAAACGGGTGTGTCTGATTGTATTGTGATTAGAAAGAATGGTTCTTACTATAGTGTTACTGCATGGATAAGATAACAGTAGTCATATGAATGGGGATCATGAGACACATGGACTTAGACTCACAGACACAGAGGGATGGATACTTAGATAGTTTAATCTTGTTCATGATTTTCCAGTGTGGACAAAGATACAGATGCATTTCCCCTGGCTGTCAAAACATTATCTGATGTAAAAGCGATCAGTTTCTTTTGTGCTGCAGGTCTGACACCGAGAATGAACAGAATTAATTTGAAGTACATGGTCTTACTTCACTGTAGCGAGAAGCTCTTCATTATCATGTTCTTTTCTTCATTATCTATAATTTCCAGTTCTGAAGTGTGTAAATGGTAAAGCCTTTGCTTAGACATCATAATCGTATTTGCTCTCTGCATGAGAAAAGCGACCTTCACCTCACTTTAGTCACTCAGAAAAATTAAGAAGTATGCTTCTCCATCCCCCCATCCCACCAGCCTCATTCCCATCTATCTTGCCATATAGATTTTAAAAGTGGAAGCCTAAACAATAGGTAAGGTATGTAATTAAGAACTTAAAATCAAAAAGACCTTCTGCGATTTACTGAAGTATATAATATTACAGGATGCTCTGTGTGCTTTAAGTTGTAATCTAATATTTGTTTTATGATGCAAATCAATATTTTCCATTTTCAGTAAAAGACTCTCTGTGTTAAATCATTCATTCACTTGTTCACTGCAGACTGTTTACAGCCTTTTTTATAGGGCACTAAACACTAATAGCATTAATACATTTGACCACTGGCAGGTAAAGTGAATTGATTTTCTCATTACGGTGTCATCTACCAAGGAGTGGAATGTATTAGGTAGGAAGTGAACAGTCGGTTCTTGAAGTTGATATGTTGAAAAGGGAAAAATGAGCTAGTGCAAGGATCCAAGTACACTTTGACAAGGGCCATAATGTGATGGGTGTAATGGGTATTCCTGGTATACAATGGTAAGTACTGACCAAATGAAGTCCAAGGTAGGATAATCAATAAAATCATGACCTGTCAGTAGATTACAAATTATCTTGCAAGCAACAAAACTACAAAAGCACTTAAATCAGTATCCTTAATTAAATGTACTGCTAATAAGTACCCGTTGGCTTTAGTATGAAATGGACCACTCCTTGATCCACCCTCTCCAAAAGCTGCAAGGAATCAATATACATTGTGGTACTTTACCTGCAGAATTGTGATCAAGTTGTAGGATGGTTGTAAATAGTTACAGTACAGAGCCTTACAGCAAAATGAGTACAGCCCACAAGTTCGCTGAAGAAATAAATATGAAATTTTTTTTTTAAATGCATTTGGGATCAATGAGAGGCATGTTTTTGACTCAATCTGTGCTTTTTCTCTGAATGTGTGTAGGTGGTGGGGCGAGTCTTGCTGCTCCAGCTGATTGACTACCTGACCCGCAACTATATGATTGATCCTTTTGTAACAAAGCTGATGAACACAACGCGTATACATATCCTGCCCTCAATGAACCCAGATGGCTTTGAGTGGTCAGACCGTGACTGCATGAACTCACTGGGCAGGTGAGAAAGTAAAAAATTACCTATTCTATGTGATTAGATTCTAAGGATTCTATGAAAGTGTGTGCACTAGATGTGCAAGACGTTTACCATTATGCTTTTATGCATGACTGCAAAATGACAAAACTCCTGCAATATAGTGTACTCTATAGTTAAACTTGTAGGAGTTCAAACAAAGATCCTTAGAAAAATAATAAGTGGAAATTCTGAACAATGGAAAAAATTCTGATACTTAAACAAAAAAAGAACCTTTAGGGAAAAAATGATGAGTTTGAACATAATTACAATCTAAACACAGATGTTCTGTTATAGAATGATGTGATAAGACAGAGAGAAAAGCAGATGGATAATCACTGAGATTATTTTAGAACGTACATAGACTGAAGGGCTTGAAAGCAAATGTGAACAAAGTTCTTTTCAGCAAAGACTAATTTCTTACATCTTATAAAAATTATCATGAAAAATAAAATGCATTCTGTTTGATTGATTGTAAATGGATTGAAATAAGGAGCAATTAAAATATAATTATTTGGGCAAACAATTCTTTACAAGCTCTTGCTAGCCACACAAAATGAAGCATCGTGCTGGATTTGGGGAGTCTTTATGCGGAGAGTCTTTATTTTCTAGTATGTTTATGCTCACTAGTAAATTAAAGCTTTTATTCACATTAACCTTTAACATGTGGGTAAATTATGGTCAGACTGCAGGTTGGTCTCATTCTTGTGAGCTCTTGTTGCATTGCATGTGTGGAGGTTCTCTTTTTTTCACTATTAAATATTTTCCAAGCTAGATAGTTAGATAGTGTCATTAATTCCCCTTGTTCAGCATGTGATGAACAGTGAAAACAGTGAGAATGTGTAATGCATTCCTGTTGTGTTTTTCTTCTAGTATTCTTTACATGCTGTGGTCTCTTACACCCTCTTAGCTCTTACTGTGAACTTCCTGTCACAGCTGGCACGGCAATGTAAGGCTTCAGTCATACAGCAGGCCACTCACCCACATCCGCTGTCTCTGCTTACTTCCCTGACAAACACTGCCAACAAACAGTCCATATTCATCAGTAGTAATTTACACAACCGCAGGTCATTGTTCATCAAACCTACATAAATTCTGTGCTGTAGCCCGAATCACATCATGTATTATTATCAACTAAACATTTATCCTAAACCCTATTGAAAAATGTAATGACACATAAAACTTTTAAATAGGTGAGAACCTGGGGAATGTATTAAATACAGTTATCAATTGTACTGTAAGTGGAAGCAGTATTAAAAAGTATGTAATTCAAGCTACAATATCAGTATTTCTACATGCTAGCTAGCTAACATTTACTTTAAGTCTTGTGTAGTCTACTAAATAGGAGTCTACTAATACCACTAATTCTATCACTAATTCATTCACTAATTAATACTAATAGCAGTCAAAAAAGACTGAAATAAGTGGTGCTTATTGCCATGCTACAATCCCAAACCAGAAATACTGAGAAACGAGGTGAAAAAAAAGGAGTGATTTTTATTTAAACATTTTAAAAAATAATTACTTTGGCTAGCATTTACTACTCACAAGATAAACCAAATGATATTTCATGTTTTGTTAATATACTATGGATGTTAAATTTGGGGATAAATAAGTTAAAACAATTAAATAATAATGTGATTTAAAACAGATGATATCAGCAGGTGACTGTAATCATAATATGGAACAAAAGTAGTATCCAGGCCAATAATTTTTGAATGTCTGTGAAAACACTTTATTCTTAGTTAGTGTGTTTCCAGGTAGATATTAATGCAGCTGATTAAATAAGCTACAAGTGAGGTTCATATTTAAAAACTTAAGTCACGGAAATAAATAGCCAATATCCCCAGGGCTTGCCATTATTATTTGATTAGCCATACTTTAAACACAGAGTTTGAGTGAGTGAAACTACAGGCCTTTTGTGGAGTTTCCTGTATGCAATGGTTAGTACTTACTAGAAATGGTGAACCAGATTCATTGGCACCTAAGACTCATTGACTTACATGGGGATTGAAAGCATGTGGTCTGGTCCCACAGGTCAGTCGATATGCTTGCTGGGCGTTTTTTAACCAAAGTCTACTGACTCATCATGCTAGAGCTTATTTCTGTTGTGTGAAGCGATGAGATGTTCTCTCCTGAATGTGATTCTAATCCATGGCAGGTTACTGTTCGTCATTTATTGTTATCTATTTACAGACAAAGGCACTTCTGTTTTAGAGACTTTATCCAGGGCCTTACTTAGCATTTCATGGGGAAGAGATGGCAATAGGATGGACTATGCAAAGAAGGCATTTTAAGATTGTTGCATACCAAGTACATCCCACATTGATGTTCACTAATGGCAGCAGCCGTGGCACAGTGGTGTAGTAGTTAGCGCACCTGCCTCAAAACAAGTAGATCCTGGTTTTGAGTGCCAGGCCTGGGTATTTGTGTGGAGTTTATACGTTCTTCCTGTTTCCTCCAACAGTCCAAAAACATGGACATTAGGCTAAATGGCTGTTCCAAATTACCTGTAGCTGTGAATGTGAATGGTTGTGTGTGTGGTCCCTGTGATGGTCTGGTGAGCTGTTCAGAGTATACCCTGCCTTCTCCCTTTGTTTGCTAAGATAGGCTTCATGAACAGGATTAGTCAGATCGGCAAATGAATGAGTGAATAATGGCAGAAGCTTCTTTCAGCAGGACAATACACCCATATACCTATGCAAGTTTTTATTAAGTTTGTGTTTAATTCCTCTTTAATCTTTCAGTCTACATTAGGCCTTGTGCTAAATACAGTGTGTTTAGATTAGCAAAAGAATTTTTGCTATCCATTATCTTTACTGCTCGTCCATTGGGGTCGTGAGGAAACTGGCACCAATTTCAGCTGACTTTGGGCAAGAGGCGAGGTCCACCCTGAGTAGGTCTGCGGTCTAACTGCATTAAGACATTTTTACTGAAAAGAGGAATACACACTGTCTCATTAATGCTCTAACAAGCACTTCACATTATTTAGCCTCTACCCCAGTTAATGGGAAGGCAGACGGGAGTTGGATACATTTGAGTTAACTTATGTTTAAAGTTTTTGATACTGATCTTAGAGCTCTTCTGTGTGCATGTACAACAGCCTCGATTCATAACGACAGTGTGCTTATTGCAAAGTAAGGCGAATTAACAGCAAGTAAACATTACATTCAAGCATATTTTAAGTGGATAAAGATTCACCTCTATATTTGGTGGTTTCAATAGTGCCCATCCTGCAGAAGCGGTGCAGAAAATTATTGAATTAATAATTATAATCATGATTAATGCACTAAGGCATCATTTAAAGGATCAGATAATTTTTTTATGGGTCATGTTATATAAAGTAAGAATCTGAAAACACAAGCATTAATGAAATATATAATAATAGTGCCTCTCTAAGTTGAAATGCAATGGTTGCTGTATACTACTAAGGGTTTATCAAAAATAATTTTTGATTTGCTTATTTATTAATTATAGAGCCACAATACATGAAGTGGACCATAACTGTAAGTGATGCAAAATGCATTGGTTTCTTTGTAAAAATACTTTGTATACTTTAGTGCTTGTTTTTGATGGGAAAAAATGAATAATGCAAAATGTGCCAAAAGTATGTTTTTGCAAAAAAGCATTTGGATTGTTTCTTCAAAGGCTTTGGAGGCTTGTCATGTTTACACTACTTTGAAACACCACGTTCACAAAGGCAAATGATTGTAACAATCATCATTGCAAGAAAGCAAATCAGTAAATGTGCAAATAAATAAATTGGGGTATTTTGGAGATGAGCTTGTTAGACATATGAAGGTTCATTTTTCCCAAGCAATTTTGGTTTTCCAAGAATTAGCTTTGTTTTGAGTACAATTACACTTAAACAACTGTTTTTAATTTTTCCTAACTTTTTTTTTTAATGAAGACCGACCACCCAAGGAATTCTTTCCCTTTTGAGGACAAAAACAAATAAAATAAACAAACAAATTCTTTCCCTTAGTATTTTTTTCTTGTAAATGTTGTATTTTTAGGCCACATTATCATGCATCTTAACTAGTTAACTTTAGTTGAACTAAACCAGTTGAACTTGGAACAGTGACTCCTTTACAGTAGCACGTCTCATTTTACCATGTATTTTATTAATCTCTCAGCTCAGCACTTGCAAAGAGAGCTGTTTGGAAAGCTTAGTGGTAAGAATTAAGTGTGTCCACCAGTAAACACCTATTCAGTTGGAGTTAGAACATCTACTCCTAAGGTAATTAGTATATTATTAACTAACTAACTAGCTAACTAACTAATGTTATATCCATCCATCCATCCATCCATCCATCCATCCATCCATCCATCCATCCATCCATCCATCCATCCAGATGAGATCGAACACGTGGATGATCCATTGACAGGATAATCATCACACCAGCAAATTTACCAAGGAAGGACCCTAATAAATTATTAACAAATTATTGAAAAGGCTACTTTTCCTTGTGGTTTTATTCAGTGCTATAACCTTTATCTGTAGGCACTGAATTAAAGAAGGTGAAATCTATGCTTGTTCAAATGTGCTAGTGAAAGCAGTGGATTCATTGGCATTTGCATATTTTTTCACATGACTAAAGCTATCATTTATTAGATCTGGAAGCCTCCACACATCTTAGTCATGTGTTAAAATATCTACAGCCCTTAATTTGCATTTTTTAAAGCTGGAACAGAACCACATTGCTGGTGTTCATGAGGACTAGGTTGGGGTCTCTGGGCTGGCTGCATCAAATTTGAGTCCTTTATCAAGTAATATATAAGAATTCAACGACATTTGAATGAGGAACACCAGTGTTTTTTCTTGTACTCTGTATAATTCAGCATATGTACTAACACACGTTGTGTACTGTTTCCACAAAATCAGATCTTTTGGTGTTGGATTCTGATTCTGTATATGGATGAAATAGACAGACTGCCAGGGATTTAGAATCTCAGGAGATCACAAAAACAGGGCTTGTACACCATGATGGTGTAATGTTTTCAATATTTTGTTTGCCAAGGAGTTCATGTGCCATTATGTTGCACTAAATTAAACTTCATTATGGAAACTTGACCTGAGTACCTGCCCTCAAGCTAAAAAGAGATACAATCACCTTCTCCCTGCAAACAAGAATGTAAACTGAAATGCATGAGCAACTCAATGCCGTGTTATGCTAATGTATTTCCTGACTGCTTTTCATTCTCAGGTTCAATAAAAATGGCGTTGATCTAAACCGGAACTTTCCGGATGCATTCTTGAATAATAATGAACAGGTGAGAGAAAAAGAGGTGGAGGCTGTGATGAAGTGGCTAAAGACAGAACAATTTGTCCTCTCTGCTAACCTCCATGGAGGAGCAGTGGTGGCCAGCTATCCCTATGACAACAGCAATGGAGGTTAGTAATGCACATTCTGATCATCTGTTTTCAGTTATTATACCACAGCACTATTCAGTGCCAGACTGATTGGAATCTTAGTAAAAATGTTAGCTTATTTTAAATTTGATGGATGCAGTGGGTCCCAAAAAATTGGGACAAAGCAACAAATGCCTGCAAACGTAAGTGGCACTAAAAAGAACAAATTTGGATAATTGGTAACGGGTCAGTAACACGTGGAAGTGTTTCTGTGCCCATGCAGTGATTTCAACTACAAAAACATGCCTGTTTTTTAACCCTTACACATGCACAGGGGGAAGACAAATGGTAAAAAATATATTATTCTTATTATTCTTATATGTAAAATCCAAGATCTAACATTCTCATTATCATTTTTTAAATATCTGTATATTTTGGATTTTATGAGTTGTATCTTCCAGTATACACTGCCTTATTAAGGTAAAAAGCAGAGCAAAAATCTGTAGTCTCCTGGTGCATGTTGCCTGTTTAAGTGTAAGTCAGTGCTGTCTGAGAGCCTGAAAATCATAGGTATCCAAAATTAAATTTCTGTCTTATCTCTTACATGCATACATTTCTTGAAAATGTTTTGATAGGTGCTGTAGGTGACTGTGTAGATTGATAACCCCCCTACCCAAATCCACTTTTTATACCCAGTTTGCTTTTTTGCATATCCCCCCTATTTTTCTTCCTAACTTAGTCATATCCAATTCCCACCCATCAACTTTTTTGCCTTCCCTATCACACGACCTCCACCAACCAGGGAGGGGCGTAAGCAAGCACATGCCCCCTCTGTGACATGCGATGCTACCAGCCACCTTTTTTTGAACTGCTGCGCATGCATATTTGGCCTAACAAACTCGGAGGGATCGCTATCCGCCCCCTCGTACGAATGAGCTCACAGACTCCCATGATTGGCTGGTGATTGCTGTAAGTGACAGGGAAGTGATCGTATGCCATCTCTCCCTTCCGTGAGAGCTCGGCCAATAGGCTACCATGGACTCTCGGTCACGGATGGCTGTGGCATGAATCCAGGTTCAAACTTGCGATCTCCGGGTTGATTGTCCCACTCGGGAGCCCTAGTTTAAAAATGTTTGGGGAAAAAAAAAAAAAAAAAAAAAAAAAAAAAAAAAGATATAT
>JBCNYG010000022.1:17108900-17118913 GCA_039654305.1 Porochilus rendahli | reverse complement strand
TCTATCTATCTATCTATCTATCTATCTATCTATCTATCTATCTATCTATCTATCTATCTATCTATCTATCTATCTCGCTCACTCGCTTGCGCTCTCTCTCTCTCTATATATATAGGGGGCAGTGGTAGGCTGGTGGTAGGGTGCTGGATTACTGATCCCAGGGTCGGGGGTTCAAGCACTTCATCCACACCCTGGTGGTGAAGTTGCTGTGTTTGCCATCAATCTCACAGAAATCATCAGCAGGGGTAAGTAAGTGTCACATGCTTGAGGTGATTCAGTGCTTCATCAAAACAAAATCAAAGCATATCAATCTGTCAGTTATTTTTCCATCCTCCACCTTCAGAATCAAATTTGTCCTCATTCTTTGCGGCCAAGGTCATTTCCCCAGGAAAGCCCATCATCACTGGGGATCTCAGTTTCCATTTTGATGATAATTTTGATACTGATGCCTTTTGCTTTGAGGCTACACTGGCTTCTCACAGCATGAAATACTTATAATGCTGGAATATGAGACAATTGTGCAAGATACAAATGTCAAAGACTTGCAGCAGGTCTTTACTGGTAATGCTGGTGATACCAGAGATACAACTACATCAGGCACAGTCTTACTGACAAGCATGCTCCTCAGATCACAAAGATCATTGTCCTTGTAAACCTTTGTAAGCACTGGGGGAACATGCAAGCTCCACACTGAAACACCCTTGCTGATAATGTGTAATAACCTTTGAAAATCTGTTATCCTTTTAAACCATGGATTTTCCACAGGTATTGCTAGTTTCGATATAAAGGTTTATGTTTGACAACAGTACAAGTCTAACTAATGTTTTCTAGTGTCATTGAACTGGCTAAACATGTGGCCTGTATATGCCCTTGACATCAGTAACACAAGCAGAGAGTGTCCAGATGGGTGTCATTTACTGAAGAATTAAACATAGTATAAGCACCATGAAACTAAATAAAATATTTAAAAACTTAAAAAATAAATAAATAAAAATAAATACAATACAAAATATTATTTATTTATTATTTATTTAAATAAAAACAAACAAACAAACAAAAAAAAAAACTAATGAACATTGTAACCAAACTGTCAGTGTTCTACCATGACTATATTGTGATAATGCTGTGCACATTTTTAGGACAAAGACAGGTTTTACTGGTTTAATTTTACAGTAATTACAGCAGGAAATCTTTTTTTTTAGCAGGAAATCTTAAATGCTTCAGTAAAGACACTCAATCTTTAGTCTGATGAGACCCACGTTAAACGGTAACGTTTTGAATTCAAATTTAAATTATGATGAATTGAAAATATAAAGGTAAAAATTAGAATCTTACCTAGAACTTAACCAGTTTCAACAACAAATTACCCACAGGTTATACGTATGTTTGTGCTCCCGACTGAATCCTGGCCAAAGTCAGAAATCACTTAAAAAGCTAGGCATTGTTTGAGGTAAACAATGGCAAAAAAATGTCTTCTGTGTTTACTGCTTGTGTTTAACTAAAGAAATAACGTTTATTTTTTGCAATAAAAACTGTTAAGCCACAGAAAATTATGACTTTCCTAAAGTAATGAAATCATATTTGTAGTTCCCCTTAGTTACAAATGCCCATCGATTTCATTTACTTTTGCCAAGATTTGAAAGACTTTGTATTTAGCATGCTAGCTACTATAATCAGCTTGTTAATAATTAACACATTTGTTGTCAAAATTAATTTGGCAGCTTTTTCTTAGCTGACTGTTTCAAATTGCCACAATGTGTAAGGGCTGAAATTAATTATATACAAAATATGAGCATAATAATAGGTTTTATTTAACATTTATGAGCTTCAACCATTTGGTACAGATTCTATTAATATTTTTGAGTTGTTCAGTTATTTGAATGGCTTTGTAGTTGAGGCTACATACACCTTAAAAAATAAAATTTTCTTTAAAAAAAAAAAAAAAAAAAAAAGAGCCACTTACAAAAATCAGTAATCTGTTTACGTCCATCCCTATAAAGTGCAAAATATGTTAAAACAAAAACTGCTACTATGAACAGAAAGGTCAATCGGACCACTCCTAATGTACCAAAGCTGAAAAATGTTCTCAGATGTGTAATTTGATTCATCTTATTCAGAGACAGTGATCTCCGTACACAGGACAAGAACTGTGAAGACAATAAATGCAATACCGTATGTCTTATACTCTAGTATTATGTAATAACTGAAAATGAAGGAAGAGTATTCTAGAAGCTCCACCTTCTTAGGTGTTAACCTTTTATGGATTCTTGTCTTTCTCTTTCGCTGTCAATGGCAAATGGCTACCTAAAAGATTTAATTAAAGTTCACACCTACTGCACAAAGCAGCATATGTATGGAGGGGGGCAAATAAATAAATTAATAGTCCTTATATAAATTAAAAGTCCTTTATTAAAATTATATTGAAATTTTTGCAATAAATATTTTGAATCAATGCATCATGAACCAAGTAAATACATATATTAATAAATGCAAACATTCAATATGGGCCCATGAGTCCTGGTATAATTTGCTGCTGTCAGTATTCCTGACACACCTAAGCCAGTTCATCAACATTTCTTTTATGCCTTAACTAGGTTTGGTCCTGAAATTGCCTGCACTTTTCATGCATATAATTAAACACATCAAAGAGATTTAAAAGGGTGTGCTACTGTTCAAACGTTAAAAGTTAAATTACATATCTTCAACCCTGACAGAATTCATAGAATCACAAGAGTTCATTTAAAATAAACAAATCACAATCACTTGACACATCTGAACATTCTGGCCGCATGAGACATACCTCAAACCAATTAAATAATTTTAACTAAAGTTTATGAAGGTAAGGGTGTGTTCAGCATCAGTTTTAAATGGACAGATAGGTCAGAAGAAAGAAGTGAAGGATAAAGGCGTCATGCCTTTAACAATAACAGTGGCTGGTAAATATTATTTTTCTTGATGGAATAATCAAAGACATAAATGGGGCTAACCCAGGGAAAGAAGTCTTTTAACAAGGAGGGATTGCATGAGTGTGTGCAGGGTAAAAAGTGTAATGTAAAAGCTAATTAAAAAAAAAATTAAATAGGGGAATATATGGACTTACTACATGATGAAGAAGCAACACTCAACTTAGAACTCTCAGTCTTTCTTTCATACTCTTCATGCTGTTTCTTTAAGACTCATTAAATTATTAACTCATTAGGTGATGAATTAATTCAGAGAGAGGAGAGACTCTATTGCAAAATCAATACATTTCTAAGTTTATAATAATGATTAGGTTTTGTCAGCATAATCTATACAATTTATTTAATGTATAACACACATTTCTGAAAAATTGCTGTTCATTACATGTACAGCTACTGCTGAGGTAAAAATGGCCAGGATAAGAAACAGGGTAAGAAATTGTCCAAAAAAAAATAGTTAAATTGAATTGAACTTCTAAAGTAGCCATGGACTAATAGTAAAAGAAGATGCTTTGGGACCGAAATTTTACTCATACTCATACACATAATCCCTAAAGGCATTGCACAAAAGATGCCGCAGTGTGTGTGGTAGCCCAAGTGTGTGCTCACTGTTTACGTGTGTGTGCTCACTTTGGATTGGTAAAACTTCATTGCAGAAGTCAAATTTTCTCTTGTGACCATTAAACATGTAGATCTAAGTTTTTATTATTGCTCATGATGGAATAAGTGCATGACTTTGATGGTATAAACTCTAGATCTTATGTACTGAATGGCACATTCCACAAAAAAGTGTTGATTTTATATGTGAATACTGCATCTAGATCTATTTGATTCCATGCACATACATGTTGGCTATGTAGCAAGACTATTTTCTGATTTTTCTTCTCTCTAGTCCTGTCATCTATGTTTGAATGCATTCAACGTGCTTGTTGTGAGTAGAGTTTATCATTTTCCATTGATATAGGCATACCTCCAGACAGCTTCTTGCCCAAGTAAGCATATATCCAAATTACTACCATTCTGAGTAGCTGCGGCTCATTTAAGCCCCTTCAGCAGCTGCCTAGTTTGCCTAATGGTAGTACTGACCATGTCGAGGTTCATGTGGAACATCATCAGCAAGAGCAAGGGGCTTGATGAGATGAGAACTCCAACCTGTAGTAGCACATCAGGATGGGTCAAAGGATTTGGAGAACAGGATTAAGATTCCTTGTATCTCAGAAGTAGCATGTGTACCGCAGCAAATACAGAGAGACAAACAGACACGCATACACACAGATAGAGAGAGAAAAAAAGTGGAGGTTAGGTATGCTCATAACAGTGTAATGATTAAAGAAGAAAGTTAATCACTGAGTGTAAGCAGAGACTCTGGCATGACTGACTATGACTGAATAACTAAAAAGAAAGAACCAGAAGGAAGACTGACATGAGAGCACCCTGTGATATGAGGCAATCAGCCACTCCACTGTCAAGAAAACTTGGGGAGTGACGCCATCCAAACATCACAGTTTAACAGAACTCTGTGAAAGAAACCCCCCAGATCTGCTCTTTTACCTTAAGGATATTAGCAAAATGCTTGAATAAACAAGTAACTTTTCATTTTAGTCTTAAACGAAGAGAAAATCTGCCCTCTGCAGTGTTTTTATTATTTTATCACTAAGCAGCCTACACCTAAATGGGCGTGGTGGACAAGAAATGACAAGAAGTTCGCTAAGATAATGTGGCGCAAGACCATTAACTCTATAAGATAAA
This sequence comes from Porochilus rendahli, assembly GCA_039654305.1. Classification (NCBI taxonomy): domain Eukaryota; kingdom Metazoa; phylum Chordata; class Actinopteri; order Siluriformes; family Plotosidae; genus Porochilus; species Porochilus rendahli. The sequence continues at coordinate 17,114,204 of JBCNYG010000022.1, read as the reverse complement.
ATTAGTATTTAATATTCAATAAGAAATTTAATTGGGAGCCAGAGTAGATAAGATAGGGGTGATGTGTTCATATTTTCTTGTTTATTAAGGACTCTTGTCGCTGCATTCTGGACTAAGTGAAGCTTGTTTATGCACCTACCAGTTCTGTGTGGAGTCTGCAGCGTCTCCTCATACTTGCGTGGGTTTCCTCCAGGCTATTTGGCTGTTACAAATCATCTCTAGGTGTCAGTGTGAATGGTTGTGTAAGTCTTGGCCCTGCGATGGCCTGGTGAGCTGTCCAGGGTGTACCCCGCCCTCACCCAGAGTCGCCTGAGATGGGTACCAGTCTTCCCGCGACCCTAATTAGGATTAAGTGGCTTCGAAAATTAATGAATGAATGAGACAGGGTGGCATGGTGGCTCAGTGTTTAGGACGTCCAGTTCACAGCATAAAGGCATGGGTTCAATTTCCATGCTTGGGTGTTTCCGCATGGAGTTTGCTTGTTTTCCTCATGCTTGCGTGGGTTTCTTACGGGTTCTCCAGTTTCCTTCCACAGTCCAAAAACATGCACAGTAGACTAATTGTACCCTGCCTAGAGTCGTCTGAGATGGGTATCAGCCTCCCCGCGACCCTAATAAGAATTAAGCAGCTTAGAGTATGAAAAAACTTCCATTTCAGATATTTCTAAAGCACTAGGTGCAATATAAAGCATGGTAGTAACAGTGGAAAATGTAAAACATAGTTCTGCAAATGTATTTAACACTAACACTTATAGGAAAGTATAGCGCATTAAAAATCTATAGTCATGCACTCTCAAATGAGTTTATATGATATGTTTCCTGAATTTTACTCACAAGCACGAACAAAAATTGCCATTAAACAATTTTTTAAAACTGTATGTATTTTTAGAGCCTGCATAATGTAGATGCCCCATAGTGATCAGTCTGTCCATATGTCCATCTGTGTGTGTCTGTGACAGAGGCACTTACTTCAAATTTGTTGGAAGTTGAAAGTTGTTAAGGTGGAGTGCCTCGTACCAACATTTAGTCACTGTAAGCTTTGACCCCACAAAAGTTTTCTGGGCAATATTTCCTATATGGTTGTTCTAACACAGATATTTTAAGTGTCTGTGTGTTTCAGCCTCAGTGGTTCTCTGTGATGGTTGCCATCACAATGGTATCTAGTTGATATGGCATAATTATTAAGACCATGACTTACCTAATAATTATAATTTAACTTCTTATTTATAAATTTTTTGTCCTGTTTTATTTATTAAATGTAATTCTTAGTTTAACCACATGATGGAGAAAAAGGTTTAGGAAAGGAATAGGACTGAACGTCAATTACTTACAGTATGAGCCTAACAATGAACCGAAGGTCTATTACTTAAATTTTGATACTAACAATGGTTCATAAGTATAGAAATATTTGTATATAAAGAGAGAAAAAATGAGGGACTAATCAGACTTAAGACTTAAAAAATTATGAGTTTCAGTGAGACACTGGACATGCAAGAGATATTTTTGCTAAAAAAATAACTAAATCTCCATTGGAGGAAGCACAAATAAAGCATAATAAAAATATATATATATTTATCACACAGCTTTAATAGCCAAAATGTGATCGTGCAGATCAGTATCTGGGTAGGCAATGCACAGATTTTTCTTCACTTGTCACAGATGTGGAAAGTGATTTGATGAGGTTTATCCAAAATCTACAGGTAGACAGAGTATAATTTTTGTCTTTTGAGATTGAAAAGGCCTTGTTGGCCTTGCATGTTAGCGATTAATTCATTGCCTTTTTTTGTAATATCACTTTCTTTATTCATTGAACGCTGCACATGAGAATGCCAAGCTGTTGCTATGGAAACAAGGTGACTTCAGGAGTCCCCTAAATCAAAGCACTGCATGCCAATTCATTCCACAAATGAGCAGCATGCATGCACACACACATACACATTACTTTGTAGGCACACGTTAAAATGTAATTTTAGTAGAAACACATTACATAACATTATTTTATATATATGGAACACATTACATAATGTTACCTTCATCTTCATCTTCTTCTGCTTAATCCAGGGCCGGGTCACGGGGGCAGCAGCCTAAGCAGTGAGGTCCAGATGTCCCTCTTCCCAGCCACTTACTCCAGCTTGTCTATATATAAGGCCCTTGGCATATGCATGTATTCAAGTGTGAATGCCTGTTTGTGTCAGTGTTAGCCCTGCAGTAGACTGTGGAACTGTTTAGGGTGTACCCCACCTCTTGCCCAAACACAACAATTGAAACAGTTAGCCTGGTGTGCATGCCATTGGACTGTGAAAGGAAACCAAAGTATCCAGAGGAAGCCCACACAAGTTTGGGAAGAATATGCAACCTTCATACAGAAACGTCTTCGGTGAGCCTGTGACTCAAATGCAGGACCCTTTTTCTTCTGAGGCAGACATTCTCACCACTACGCTACAGTGCCTCCCAACCGCCTTCAAACTTAATTGTAAAATAACATTTTGAGAACTGATATTTAGGTAGAACTAAATAGGCTGTTACCTCATATAAATAACCGGAAGATGTTGCTTGTGTTTCTATGAAAAAGTGAGAATTATAGATCATTAATAGATGGACAAAAAAATTATTGGCAATGGGGTAAAAAACAAGAGCTCAAAAATAAGAACAGTCCCAACTGATGATTTTTCTGAAGTAAATAAAGTTAGTTAAAATGTGCTGTTCTATATTCTCTTCTAGATAGCTTTTAATCAAGCCTGGTCATCATTACTGCATCAGTGTACATTTTATAGTTATGCTGCTAATAGTTACAATTTTTAAGTAAGGGTGAAATGTGCTAAATAATTTTTATAATTGATTTATTATGGAAAATCACCGTAAATGCATCACAGATTACTGATTACTTGATTATTGCCGCTAATCAGTAATGTAATTTATAATATAAATTCATGTTCCAAGTATATTCCAATACACAGTACAGACCTAATTATCACATTATAATTAGAATGATAATCACGTTTAATTTAGCAGTATATGAAAAGAAAATTACCATTTAAATGGGGGAAAATAAATCACTTGATTAGAAAGATTAATTGAACCTTAGAGTGCAGAATCTGGCGTTATTTTCTACCTTCTCACAAGACTTTGAAGAACAAATATCCAGACATCAACCTTTGGCATTTTTTTTTTATTTACCAAGTCCCAATGTAGAGAATTAGCCAACAATAGAATTGGCCAGCAATATTCTTCTCTTTTTTAACCAAGTCATGTGGATCTTTGTGATCACTCTTGGACCTGTATAATATGTAACTATTATTTCAGTCTGGACCAAGACAAGGCAATTTATTAGGACATATAGAGTGGGTAACTTACATTTATCTTTGATGGAATGGCTTAGTTTGGAGGGGCTTTTTGTTGTGCTGGTAGGCACAAGTGTATTAAACTTTACCCACTGAACAGGTCAGCAGCAGACATGAACATCTCTAAATTTTACACCAAATTGTGTAGTACTTTTGCAGTGGCTTCAATTTGTGTTACACAACTTGTGCTACAAAGCTCTTCTGCTGGGTCAAACCAGACTACCTAGCCTTCACTTCCCATGAACATCAAAGAGCCTTTGGCAACCATATCCCTGTTGCCAGTCCATTGGATGTCGTTTCTTGGAACACCTTTGTTGGGTACAAACCACTGTGTACTAGAAACAACCCCATAAGATCTACCATTTTGGAGATGTGCTGACACAATAGCCTAGCCATCACAATTTGGCCCTTGTAATATTGGTCAGATACTTATGCTTGCCCAGTCTGTCCACCTTCCAACACATCAACTTCTAGAACCGCCTGAACATATGCTGATGATATATACCATCACTTGACATGTGCCAATGTAATGAAATAATCATTGCAATCACTTTAGCTGTCATAGTTTTGATGTTATGGCTGCTCGCTATATAAATTAGGTCACATAAAATAATACTTATTATGCTAAGTAAAGAGGACACAAACTACACTATATGTGCAAACAGTATTATTGATAGTACCAAATTTGTAATATTTTGTGGGTAATTAGTTAAAGTACTGGAAACTGTATGGCATGAAATACAATGTGCTGCACTGCAGATATGATGAAGTAGATTGTAGATCAGTGATGCAGGTAATTGTTCACTTTGTACCAGGAAAAAAGGGCTATGTCCATCAAACAGCTCAGGTGCTTGTTGGTTTTGGCTCAGACTGCTTTAAAGCATTTTTCAGAGAGAAGCGCTTGCAGTAGGTGATCCCAGGGTTTGCAGGATCAGTAGCAATCCTCGTAGCCTGGTTCACTGCTCTAGAATAGTGTAGCTCAGTGGGGGATGGAAGGTTGCAGACAGTGACTCTGCAGGGGAAAAATATCCCCCCTCATAAAACCTGCTGAATCAATGTAGAGGCAATTAGGCTGTGATATGAATATAATTGCTGTGAAGTAGCAAAAAAGCAGATATATATGGCAGTATGATTTAAAATGAAAAAAAAAAAAAAACAAGGTGTTAGAGTGGGTCCTCATTAGGAGGTAATGTCACATAGTTGGTGTTATTTGTTTCTCTGCTTTTATTTCCCCTCTGCGTGTTTGCTTTTCCTCCATGACTGTTTCTGTCAGAATATCAATTTTCGTTATAACTTTAACATGTTGTAAGCAATCAGAAGGAAAGCAGACATAGCCTGGCTAGTTGGAACACTGTAACCTGACCAAAGGGATGGATTTTGAATTAAAAGCTGCACATTGGGGGCTGAATTATAGGTAATTATTTTTTAATTATCTGCTCATATTCGTACATGTGTGGATAATGTGGCACAGTGGTGTAATGGTCCTCTTCACAGCAGTAAAGTGATGGGCATACATTTCTGTATGGAGTTTGCATATTTTCCTTGTGCATGCATAGTTTTTCTCTGGCTACTTTGGTTTTCTCACAGAATTCAAGAAATTGTAAACTTTTCCTAAAGGCTAAATTCCTTAGCCTTTACAGGTTTGTATGGTACCAAGTACTCAGTAAAAATAATAACCCAGCAGTTCAATCACACCTCCAACACCAAAGTAAATGAAACAAAATGTGTGCAAACGGGGCCAGTGCGGACACGGAACCTTTTTTTTAATAAAACAAATAAGTTACGTTAAATGTAACAGAGTGCAGTATTGAATAGAATTAAAGTAAGTAGTATATAAGATCCAATAAATACGATGTTATAATCATTTAAACACTCCTATTTTCATTCATTCATTTTCTGAACCGCTTAATCCTAATTAGGGTCGCGGGGTGGCTGGCGCCCATCTCAGCCGACTCTGGGCGAGG
>JBCNYG010000022.1:17075654-17088599 GCA_039654305.1 Porochilus rendahli | reverse complement strand
AAAGCCCACTTCGTTTTCGGAACACCACTTGGACATCCAGCAGTTCAGCGACCATAGCCTGCTGTAAGCTACATCACCATGTCGTATTGGGATCTTTAACAATTAAACCACCCCACTATGAAGCCATACGCTTGTAGCTCAGAATGAGGCTTGGCACTGTCCTGGTAGAATTAGTATTACTGGTTCTTTAACACACATAAAAATTACCCATGCCATCACAGATGCTGGCTTTTGCATATTTTGCTGCAAACAACCTTGATGATCGTTTCCATTTTTGACCCATGCAACTCAAACTCCATTTTTCATAAAAACAGGCTTAAATGTGGACTTATTTGACTGCAGCACATTGTTCCACCTTTTGATTTCATTTGAGATGAGCTCAGGCTTAGAGAACTTGGCAGCATTTCAGCATAGAATTCATGTGTAGCATCCTCCTTGCACAGTTACAGTTTCAGGGTGCACGCAGTTTTGATGCAGCAGTGGACTAAGTGACAACACTTTAATAAAGTAAGGCAGTACCACCTGGGGGCTTGAAGATCACACATTGAACAGTGGTTATTGGCCTTGCCCTTCACACACATCTTTCCTTACTCCCCAAATCTTTTTACAGTAGTATGTATTACTAATAAGGACTAAGCCTTTGGTGGATGCAACTTTTATATCTAGTCATGATACCCACCTGCCACCAGTCACATTAGATTTTTACATGACTATTCTGTAAACTCTTCTTACCTCAACTTATTTCAACTCTATCATAATTTCTGTTGGGTCTGTCTTTGCATTAAATTCTAGCTCTTTTATTCAAAACAATTAAACTGGTCAATAAAATATAGAAAATCTTTTATTTGTACTTTTGTTGTATTAATAAGGGCTCAGGCTGAATTAACAAACAAGAAGTTTTGTTTTTATCGCATTTTGAAAAACCCTACCCTTTTAATCATGAGGTTAGTACAATGAACCAAACATTTTTATTTTTACAAAATACATTATAGTACTGCAGTCCTATCACTCTGTCCTTTCACCAGTTTTCCACCTCACAGGTCAGTTAAGCAGCTCACGTCTATGAAAATGCTGCCTGCTACTCATAATGCACAACATTTCTGGTTCACTTGCTGCAGTCAGGTTGATTCAGATTCAAATCTTTTTTCATTTTAACTGCAGTCATACTGCACTACAGTACACTTGTTCTACACCTGCAAGAGATTGTTGTGCTCTCACCAGTTTAAACAAACCACAAAGAAAGGGAACATTCACTTGAGTACTTGTGTGATTCTTGAGAAAATGTGTTTGGCACCTTGTTGCCACTTGGTATATACTCTATATATGTGGATGGAGATTAGTTGGACTGAGCCTGCCTCCTTATTTTCTTTCAACAAAATCCCATGAATGGGTGTTTTGGTTTTGACTTTAACCTGGCAATATTTTTCACTTAGAGTATCAATATTCCTCTAACTGCTGCACGGTGGCGCAATGACTAGCACGTCCACCTCACAGCAAAAATGCCTGGGTTTGATTCTCTGGCATTTCTGTGTGGAGATTGCATTAATTCACTGTGCTTGTGTTGGTTTTTTCCTGGTAGTCTGGTTTCCGCCCACATTCTAAAAACATTTGGCTGTTCCAAATTGCCCTAGAGTTGGCTAAGATTTATGGCAACCTCCCTGCGGCCCGAATTAGGATTAAGCATCTTACAAAATGAATGAATGCCTCTAACTGCAATGCTTGCTGGGTAGCATGGTGGCATGATAGCTAGCACATCTGCCTCACAGCCATAAAGTCCTGGGTTTGAGATCTGGGGTTGGTGAGGGTGTTTCTCTTGTTGGCCCTTTGATGAACTGGCGAGCTGTTCAGGGTGTACCCTGCATTAGCCCGGATTTGGCTGAGATCCTCATGGGACTAAATGGTTTGCAAAAAATAAATGAAGAAAAGAATGCGAGTTTTGCTTTGTGCTATGTACAATACCGTGTGTCTTGTCTACAGCCCATGTGATGTAAAATGCAACTCTGGTTGGTTCCCCATCACTCTTTCTACTTATCTCTTGCCTGTCATATTGAGCTCTAGGGTCATTCCATGCCAAATCAACCAAATTTCCAACATCTTCAAGGGTGACCGTCTTGAATTAAATTTTTTTTTTCAGAATAGTTCTGCTTAATTCCTAGTAGTTCCACAGAAATAAAAAAAAAAATTAATACGGTACCCTCAACCTCAATTTTATACCCATAAGTAAAATTATAGCTTTTTTGCATTTCAAAAGGGAAAAAAATGCTTGTAGGGACCTGAAATTTGGTCTGGACAATATTTAAAAACAATAATCAAAGAAAATAATAAAAAAATATATATATATGTATATATTTTGAAGATATGTAATATAAGTTTATATGACTTTGTGAGAAAATTTTTTTCTCTAGCTCAAATGCCTTCATTGTGAAAAAAATCATCAATTAGATCAACCCTTTTTATTGTTTTCTAGATTTTAATCTTTAAATACATAATTGTTGGTGTTATACCAACAGTCTTAGCTGTTTATAATAATACTGTATATTGCCATATGTATTTATTTTATGAATATTTTTACAGAAATAAGACCTGCTAATAATTAGCAAACATTAATTTTGTGCAATAATATTATTGTACATGTACACTGTGTGTATAGAATGGCTCTATATGAGGCTGCTATATGAACTTTTAAATATTTAATATTACTTTAAATATTAATATAACGTATCAAGGAGAAGTGCTGTACAAAAGTTCTGAATTATGTAAAGGTTTTTATACTTTAAGTGATTGTTAAAACCTTCTAAAATGAATAAAATAAACTTTAATTTTTTTTTATTTAGAATTAATTATTACATGGATGCTTTTTTGCAAAGCTGCTATAAGACAGAATCCAATCCAAGCTGAGTAAACATTTATCAGTCTCTTATTGATAAAAAACGTAAATAAGATTTAAAAGTTTTAGTTGTATATATGACTTTTGCTTTCAATGAACTTCATTAAAGTTATTTGCTGCACTAACATTATTGGAGTTTTTACAGTTTTATTTTTTATATTTTGTTTGTTTATTTTCACTGTAAGGCATATAGAGATGCACGTTTATAGGAGACCTTTGGGTATTTGGGGTTCCTACCAAAACAACAAACGCTGAAATGAGAATCCCAGTCAGTCTATTTTGGGCTGCATAGGGCAGAAAAAACAATTTAACAAGAACCGCCATTGAAAAGGTCTACTGTCTTTCTACCATTTTCATTTATATATCCTTTTTGTGATTTATTTATTTATTTATTTTTGGGTTGTGGTGCCATGTCTTATTGGCTGTGCTGCATATTGAACTATGCAGACTTCTAGTTACCATGGTAGTGCGAAGCCATATTCATGTCATTGCACCAAATAGAAGTATGGGGTGTGGTGACCAGTAGCTAATTATTATTTAAAGGAAAACTCACTCAATCCAGTCTTTCTAAAAAGGACTGAAAAGACGGGATGAGAAGGGTGCTGTTTTGCTTTATACATGCTGTGTTTTAATTAAGCATGTCACAGATATTTCATTAAGACATCAGGAAACTGTGTCAACTTATGGAAAAGTGTTATAATTTGTCTCCTTTTAATGTATGACAGGTGATATTAAATGAAGTCTTATTATTGTTGTTGGTGTTACTGATGCTTGAAAATTAATCTTGCTGGCCAAGAGCACAAACAGAACTACCCTCTATTTAAAACTGTCATTTTTCACTGCTAATTTAGCATTCCTAATGACCGTAATGCTAAATAGCATGCATTCATTCCATTGTTATTTACATACAATCATCATAGCTATCTTTTTAAATTTGTATATGTGCAAATTTTTTGTTCATCATGGTTCCTTGCAAACACTACCCACTATTCCACAATGGTTAATCTTGCTATGGCGAATGTCTAGACGGATCTTTTTGCTAATTTTCAAAATACATAAACATAAATTGCCACTGCTGGTTAAAAATGCGAGCAGCACAGTGGAGTATTGGTTAGGACATCCTCTTTGAATCCTGGACTCGACGAGGATGTTTCTTTGCATGTTCTTCCTGTGCTTGTGTGAATTTCCCTCACCCCTCACAGTTTCATCCCACAGTCGAAACATGTGCACATTATGCTAACTTACAAATTCACCCCAGGTGTGAATGTGAGTTTGAATGTTTGTGCGTTGGTCCTGTGATGGACTCACAAGCTATTCATGGTGTACCCTGTCTTTGCCAAGAGTCAGCCAAGATTAGCTTCCGTAGAAATGCATGGTTCGGTAAATGGATGAATTAATAGACTAATTAATGGGTAAAATAATGAGTGAAAGAATGAATGAATGATTGAAATGATAATATAAATGTAAATGTGCTGATGTTGTGCACTCAGGAAATTTAGGATTAATTCTGGGTTAATCAGTTGTGTGAGGCAAGGTTTTTTGGTTCAATGATCAATGACTATGTGATATTTCCTAGTTTACACACACACACACACACACACACACACACACGCACACACACACGTTATTCGAGTCAACAGTGAGTCCTGTGTTGATCCAGAAATGCACTCCCTTTGGAGATTGTGTGTACAGCCTATTAAACACTGTCTCGGGTCATGACCATTAAGGAATACATAATTAGAAAAGCCATTTACAATAATGATTAATTAGGCATTGCTGTTTTCACAGTGGTATTATGTAGGGTCACTGGAGAATTAGCCACAGATGTGAGGGTGTGGATAAGCCAACAGTCAGTGAAACTGTCTTTGATTTTTTGACCCTGTTTACAACTGATTAGTTCATGTTTTCTAACTGGATTATATAAAATTATAGCGTATGCTTTTACTTGTTTAGTCAAATGCATCTCTGGTTTGCTAAATGATGACTTTGTGTCATTCCTTGCCATGAATTTTAGCTTTCTAAGTCTCACAACATCGCACACCAATCAGCCATAGCATTGAAAACATTATGATGTTTTCATACATTTTTCAAACATTATGTCTTAGACATGAACTACATTGTGATGGCTAAAAGACTGGATCTATTCATATTCAAAAAAGCAGTTCTTTTGGGTGTACCTGGTATGCAGTGGTAAGTACCTGCCAAAGGAGGTCAAAGGAAGGACATCCAGTGAACTCCCCAGAGTGTCATCCTTTTAATAGGTGTCTGTCTGTTTGACTGAAATACTCCAAAAAGTAATCTATTTTTAATCAGTTTAAATGTATCTAGTGTGCATTTTCATGTCCTAAAAAATCCTATCCGGGTACAATCTCCATACTCGATACACAAGTAATGTCCAGAGATGATATTATATCTCTTTGTTATTCTTATTTCCCTTATATGTTTGGCTCATATCATTTTGGCCCATGCTTACAGTATTTAAAGTATTTGCAGTTTACAGAGGCAGTTGAGAATATATACAAGGGGATTTTCCAAGAACAGTGGATTCCCTGTCCTAGCTATACGATCCGACTGTACCACATATTAACATTGCCCTGTTAAATTTCATTCAGTGTGAATCCATGATTTCTTTTGAAGTAGATGAATAACTAAATCAGGTGTGAAGAAAGACTGAAAAGAGAAAACCGTACATTCACTGTGTACATGAGGCTGAGCTCAGAGGAAACACAAATGTGTTTTGACATGCTGTTTATTGTTGGCTAGAAGAAGCTATCCCCTGTTTCACTGAAACTGCAGTGGGAATTGACTCTCTCTCTGTCTCTCTCTCTGTCTCTCTCTCTGTTTCAGCAGACACGACCCATCTGCTGTGTGTCTGACTGCATACATATTTTGAGCCTCCTGGCCACAATAAAATATTAGCAATTAGTAATATTACCCACCTTCCTATACCCACCTACCCAATAGCTATAATTTTTTTTTTTACACACCGCAGATTAAGTTCTTACCTGCCATTTATTACTCTTTCTTGCAGGAACCAGACGGTGCTGCACCAGTTCTGCTGCCCTGCACCAGACGCCCCGGATGCTCCTGAGGCCGACTCTCAGGCCTGCGTACCCAGGTAAGGGCTGGTACCCACCTTCTCACCAATGCACACTGGTCTTTTCTGGTATATGGTGGTACCAGGGAACACAACTGCCCTAGTTCTATCTGTCTTGAAGTGGTTTTTAATGCCTGTTAGCATGATTACTCACTCTGCCTGCCTGCTGCCTATGTTCAGTATGACAGTCATTTTAAACAAGTTCACAAGTAAGTTTTGCAGAAAATGTCAGGCCTCTGAAAGCAATTAAATGAAAAATGGATTATTTTTCCAGTCCAAAAAACAAACTGCTATTAATGCTAACGCTATCTGTTGGCATAGTTTCCTGTTCTAAAAACCACATAGAACATCCTTTTAGACAAATGACCCAACAGTCCAATAGATTTTCTTTGGAACCTTTATATTGATTATCATCCAAGCTATATCATTTTGCTATAGTTTGCATTTTGTTTATAGACTGAATAAGTTAAATTCTTGGTGTTTATTATGAGTAATAATTAAATGATTACTATATAAAATAATTATAGAACTTAGCATAATTTATAGTTAAAACAGTACTACTGTCTAATATTTGGTGTATGCCATTTTTTTTTACAGCTTAAGGCAGAAGCAAGCCCCCTTCAAACAAGCATAAACAATTGACCTTTAACTATTACAGCTAGTCACATTAGTACACACTAGTAATTGACACATCAATAAAGAAATAGCACTTATTTTTTTCCTCTTCTTCAGATGTAGTTTAATGATTTGTACAAAAAATGGCAAAGAAAAAATCACTAGTAATTAAGCAAAGCACTTTTGATGTTTATTATGGATCCTGGATAATTATAGACCCTGCTGTTTGTCTAAATAATAAAACTAAGAGAACAAAGTGTAAAGTGCAAGCTAACATTCAAAAAAGCTAAAGCTTGTTTGATGGACTTGCGTTATCCCCCCGAGGAGCAGGTCACAAAAAGAAGTGGTTTGAACACAGTGGTCAGTGGAGACGCAATCTCTAAATCACAGTCGAAATTCTGCAGTGACGTGACTTTATTGAATTACTTGTGGAAAGAAGCCCACAGAGGAGTGAGGGGGTATGTAATAACCAAAATTTCAATGCAACTGACTTGGTCTTGTGTACCGCAGTAGAAATTATTCATTGCTGGTCAAATTGGGGTGTGGCTGAATAAGCATAGTATTGCAGGTATTGAGGTGCTTCCTAAATCAATAGGCAGTTGCGGTCAAAAGTAAAAGCTTATTGTATTATCCGATTTAGTGACTTGGACATTTCAGGTCTAGCGTTACACAAGTGGGGAAAGATCCAAATAATGGCACAGCTATTATGCTTGTTGTACTACTGAGTACCACACAACGCACAAATCGACTTTCTAGGTTACTGTGTATTAATATCTGAGCAGAATAACTCTTTAATCCTTTCTTTCAGTACAAGGTCCTTCCTGACCTTTATCCATTTTTAGGTATTGAAATCCTTGCTACTTTAAGCTACTGTGGCAAGCAGTTTAATATAAACGTGTATTATTTTCAGTGAAATACAGTACAATAAATTTGGCCTAAATATTTCTTAACAATTACAAAAAGACATTACTAATATGGAACTTTTATGGTCACCATGGCAATACCCATGGAGGCACGGTTTTCGACCTTAGTGTGCATGTGTAACATGGTAATGTAAACATAGTCCATCTTAAAAATGATTTAGGCTCAGATTCTGAGAGTAGTTCAAAATCAAAGTAATAAAATTGTTCATGAATTACAGCAGCACTTGCCCATGAGCATGAGTTCATGTACCATATGTTGAAAGGGGTAGGTAGTACTTTTTTCCCAAGTGTATTATTTTACCCAGTAATGCAACAGAATGAGTAGAAGTTTGAAACGAGCCACTTGGCTGGTTCACATGTCTCTTGAGAAGTCACCCACCCATCCAGGTCTCTGTCATATGATGATCAGAGATTGCTGGCGGAAGTATGAAAAACATTTGTGAGGACTCGTGGTGGCCTGGTTGTAGGGTGCTGGATTACTGATCCCAAGGTCATGGGTTCAAGCCTCACTGTCATGGGTTGTCACTGCTGTTCTCCCAGCAACCCTAATTAGGATTAAGATGTTCAGAAAATTAATAGATAAATGACTATATACACATTTTGATCTTAAAAGTTACACATTAACAGATTATGTACTATACCTAGTTGTAAAGTTGCTTTTTTTATTTCAATTACACCTCAGCTGTGATCCACTAGAAAAATTTAAACAGGCAGTATTTTATTACAAGGAATCCAATACTGCTTACTATAACGGGCTGTCTGGCATCTAAAATAAAAAAAAAAGACAACAAACATCTATGTCCAGATTAATGGCATGCTTAATTTTATAGAATAACAGTAGTATTAATGGTGATATGAAATTAATTTTATGGGGGAAAAAGCCCTAAAAAAACAAACCACTTCAAACAAAAAGCATAAGGCAGTCTGTGTTTTGTTCATTAAAAATAATCTTTATGTTCATCAGCAAAAAAAAAAAAAAAGATGCTTTTTGATACTAGTTTAATGTTTGTCACTCAAGCTACTGTTCATCTGTTTCTCACTGTATCATTTGCTCACTGCTTTCCCAAACCATTTTCATTCTTGTCACCACTGTACACAGAAGTCCTGGTAGAGCTGGGTTTCAGTGCTGCTTCTCTAGTTCTCATTATGCAGTGTCGCATTAGAAACATCAGTCATCACTGCTTATTAATCTCTTAGACATACACTGTGGCGACATGAAATTCCCTCAAAATCACTTTGTACATGTACAACATCTCAGTGTGGTTGGCCAGCTTAAGGGGTAGATGGTTATTGTTGTGCTACATCATGCATGCTGGTAGATGTGTAAAGTAATGACTCCATGTCTGTATTTCTGTGTTATGCTCACACTATCTAAAAAAAAAACACTATCTCAAACAGGTAAACAGTATGGTTACAGGATTAAATTCTGAAAATGAGTAATGGGTAATATCTATATGTTGGGTAATATCATTAAAAGTGCAGGTAGGCACCTAAACTAGACGTCATTACTATAATAAAAGAACCCCTCTGTATTATTCTTTAAAATTAACATTCTTAATTTGTGATCTGACTAGTAACTTAATACTAGCCTGAGCTTATTGGCTGTGACTCTCTGCTAAGAAAGCAAAGTCACCTTTCATAAGAAGTCCCTTAGTCATGAAGTCATTGCTTAAGTGACCCTAATGTTTTTATATAGTTTCACAATAACTTCATGTTTTGCAGCATTTGGTCTCTTTATTCCTTATTGTTTTTGTATCTTTAAATAAGACTCCCTGCAATGGGCAGTCTACATTTTTTTTAAGTAGAAAATCAGGGATAAATCTTACAGTATGATTCAAGGTCATAAGGAAGATGAAAAGACCTCAGCTGAAAAAATTATGACCTTATCTCATTGTTATGATTTTGTGGGTTAGACCATTGTGGCTCTCAGACCTTCACTTGATCTCTTCTATCAGCTTCCTTAATGTTCAAGGTGGTAGGGTTCCAAATTATACATTAATGTAACTAATACACAGCTTGTTTCCTGCTAGACAAGGTTTAACAAAAGCTACTTTATGACATAAATAAAATGAATACATAACTATTTTCCATTGATAAATGAAAAGCCAGTAGACTATAGCAAATTCTTCATTTAAAATGTACAGGCCACTGTATCGTAAACAGTTTGTAAATACACGAGCATCACTCACATGTGCTTTTTGAACATTTTGTCATTTGCTGAACCACTCAGTCCTACTGGGGTCAAAGGAACTGCTCGCCAATCCACCACATTGCCAACATGCACACAGTCATTTACTAAAACCAGAGTACCTGGAAAAATCTCATGCAAGCACGGGAAGAACATGCAGACTTTACACAGAAACATTTACACTGAGCCCAGTACCTTCTTGCAGTGAGGTGAACATGTTAATCAATAAACCTGGCTGAAGCCTATCTCAGCCGACTCTGGGCAAAGTCTTTGTCATGCTGGAACAGGTCACTGGACTAACCTGAACAAGGTAACAGATAAAGCCCAGCTATTGCAAAAAATATTTTCCCCATTCACTATTAACATAAAGCCCATGTTTCTAAACAGTCTTAAAATGATACCTGATCTACGATGTTTACTTAAAACCAATTTTTTGTTTTATTTTTCACACAAATGTAAGTTTTATTTTTTTTTATATTTACCCACAATATTCATACAAAAATATTCATAGTGCCTTCTAATCATGGGTAAAGGATAAAAGCTATTTTAAATCAGTTACAGCACTAAAACGACAAGCTTGTCATGTCCACCTCTTCAAGGTCATACTACCAGACCAACTTAAATATACAAAGGCACACAAGCATGTAACACCCCTAAATATACCAATTTAAAATTCCCATCAATTTCTATTTCCATTTGTTTTTCTGTCATTGGCTAATTTTTTCTCTCTATCTTTCTCTCTCTCTTTCTCTCTCTCTCTCTCTCTCTCTCTCTCTCTAAGAATCATGGTGTGTCGCCAATGTCCAGTAAAGTGACCTTGCAACCATACTGTGATGTTGTCATGGGAATACAAAGATAGAATATGAAAGGACAGGATGCTCACTACTGGGCACTTTTTCAACAAAATGCATGCATGTTTGAGCTTGTGTGTACGTGAGATAGCAAAGGCTGGGAGCATAAAATTTTGGATGAGTTACGTGATTCGTTAAGGCATCTGTTCTCTTTCCTGCCCTTTCCCCTGGTCTTCCTTGGTATAAAAAAGGCAGGGTGTACGTTGTTCATCTGTGGCCTTTTCACAAATGACTTGCTGCTTCGCCAGTCCTGCAAGATGCCACTTATATTATCCAAGAACCACAGCCAATTAGTCTTGGCCTTTGCACAAGTAAAGTGATTCAAAACAGAAGGATGTGACAGCTGATTTTCACAACTTGATTTAATGCATTAGTTGCACCAAGCCCTTTTGGTTATCCGGACGAAAGCATTTAATCATTCTTTCTGTGTCTTGCATCTCAATGAATCTTAGTGCAAACATTAGCATCATGTACAATGATGAAGAAGCTTATTGTTTGGATTTGATTCTTAATGCACAGGTAAATCAAAATTACATATGTGTATATATATATATATGTGTGTGTGTGTGTGCGTGTGCATAAGTATATTCTAAACACACATATAACTTATGAGTTATGAGAACACTCCGGAAATTCATTTGTGGAGCTACAAATCAGCTGAGTGCTTTCAATATACATAGTATACAGTTAATAATAATAATATTAACTATAATAATAATAATGATGATGATGATGTATAATACACTATCTTGTCAAAACATTATTTAATTACTTTCTGTTTAACATACCGTTTGTATGGCATGTGTACCATTTAAACACTGCAGTGTTGTACTTGTTGGCTTGTTTATTTGTTTGTTTGTTTGTTTGTTTGCACTGTATTATTGTCTTGTGGAAATACACAGTATGCTCATACAGGAAAGTATTTGTCAGATGGAAGCCTAATCTCCTGGCTCTGTTGATCCCTTGTGCTAGCCAGATTGCACATAGTAGAAGCCTCTTTGTCATTTTGATCTGTTTGGCAAATCTGCATCTGACATGATGGTCTGAGACATGGTAAGAGCTTTAGGGAGAAATGGCATTTATTGCAAGCCGACATATCAGTTAAAATATCAAGTTCTGTTGCAGGCATGACATAATCGTGTCTGAATATGCCCACCGACAGCTTTGAAGATTTGTTTTCATTTGTTTACAGAGCTTGTTGGCTCTGTGGTTATATTGACTAAAGGCCTGAAAAAAGGTATTTTCTCTTGTGAAAAACCCTCCCCCAAAAACCTTTGTATTCATCAGCATGTAATTAAATAGTTGGGTAATTGTCTAATTGTGAATTGCACACAGGCATCCAATGACATTTTATCCAATTATAATTGGAAGTCATATAATGTTTTTACAGCAAATAAGTAAGGATGTACTCTGGAGATCAAAAGTTAATTTAAGCCTTTTTGAACTATTATCCTCGCAACTATATGTTAAGGACATTCTTTTTACATTTGCAAATTGCAGTAATTGCTATCAGTCTTACACAACCCATGGCGACACACAAATCCCAATCACAGTAGTATATTTAATTGTGTGTTTGGGAAACTGTGTGCAGTTGAGTAACTAGTCATTATGGAGCACGTTTTATGTAGAATTTCATTTGAAGATTGTTACTTTACAAGAATGTTAGATATCATCAGTGCTTCTTTGAGACTCTGTGGGACCACTGAGTCTTTGAGGCTATATTACCATGGGGGTATTTTGGACTAAAGAATAGTGCACACTTCAATTTCTACACCATCGTAATGCTATAAGTGTACACACACCTCATATGATCCCTAGAGAGTATATTTATTTACACACTTGATGTTATAGTGAGGTAAGAGCTGGTGCTGAGCTGGTAAAAAGATGAGGAAGGGAAATAAAGCTTGGCTTGTGGTGCTCTTGATTGCTATAAGGTTAACAGGAAGCTATACTAATGGCTCCCATCTGCAGGCAGGTTCTCACTGGGTAGGTGTATTACAATTGGGGGTTTCCACTGTGGATACGGCAGCATGGTTCCACATCATGCTCATGTGCATCGGCTGTTGTTAAGACAGCTGTTTGTGGGATTGATTGAGTTGCTGGTCAGTGTGCCAAAAGTCTTTCAATATTATGTAGCCTGAATCACACATAAATATAAAACTGACAGTAATTGTATGTTATCTTTACAGTCTCAGGCAATCCTAATTCATTCATTCAATTATTTTCTCAAACGCTTAATCCTAATTAGTGTCGCGGGAAGTAGTTTGAAAGTAACAGCCACACTGGAGCTTTAATCGAGCCAAAATTATTATTTTATTATTATTATTATTATTATTATTATTATTATTATTATTATTATTATTATTATTATTATTATTATTATT
>JBCNYG010000022.1:17021859-17031859 GCA_039654305.1 Porochilus rendahli | reverse complement strand
TTTGGTGGTAGTTTATAAATAACTATCATTGCATAACAGACCAAGTCTGTCTCTGCCTGCCTCCCCCACTGCTACCTTTGCTACTTAGCCAAATCCTTCCTAAAAAACATGAGCAGGGATGGAATATTGCAGAGCGAGATGAATAAATGGATCTGAAGAGAAAACAGTAATGCTCAGAACAGCTGGTCCCTTAATGAAACAGGGACTAAATGAGTTAGTGGGACTGCCGGCTCTTTATATTTATCATTACCATGAAACCAAAGAACAAAGCTAAACAACCTTTTTGTGAAGAAAAAATTACAATATCAGTATCATATAGAATGGAATAAAGACTTTGCCCAACAGCTGTGCAGCTGATATTGATATTCCAAATGCAAGTACAGTATGTGTATGTTCTTGTATACCCACTGGCCTGCGGAGATGTCAATGTCAATCATTTAGTTCAGAATGCAGAGGCCTTGGGGAGAAACTCCTACCTGGAAGTGCTGATTTATTACCATTAGTTTTCACTTGAGCACACAGCCTTCAGCACTTCTGAAGTAGCAAAAATAGCTCCCTTAAAACCTCAAAAACTTCACAAAGCATTCTAATACTTAGAATTCATAAAACTTCATAATCAGTATGAAAAACCCAGGCAAGCATAAAACAACATTCAGACGTTTGATGCATATAGAGACAAAACACAACACTATAATGTCATTTTATGGTACCAGTATTCAGTCTATAATGCAGTCATTGGGTTTATTGGGAAGTAAGCAACTAGCTCTGGCACTGCTCAGACCACTGGGTGACCTCTTTGTCCTGCCAATAAATCTGAGGGTTGTGAGCCCCACATGAGCCCCAGGACAATTGGGTGCTTAGTGCTGAATATGACCAGAAGGCAAATCGTTGTGTCAGTGCATTGACTGGGGTTATGAGGGATTTGGTGTATAGGGATATGGTGCTGGCCTAGGTGGTGCAAGTTGGATGGTGGAGCCTGTAGTTGGGGAGTAGTGAGACCTTAGGAAAGTGTATTGGTTTAACTTTTTGATCTAATTTATTTAGACACAGGTGTTGTTCACCAACCAGCTTTCCTTAAGCTACCATGGTACTTTTTTAACTCGTCTCTGGATGCTGTATCCATTGGGCCGGTAAAGTAATATGTTAGGCAGATGCTAGAGGAAGATACATATGCTGATTATCCAATTTATCAAAGCAATGCAGATAAATCCATAACAGAATATCCTACAGGCAATTAGCAAAATACATGGCTCAAAAAGTAAGCAAAGTCAAAACCAGAAAGGACATGTTCTGGTAGTATACCCAAAGTGTTACTGTATAGTGTATAGGTATGCTGTGTGGATATGATGTCTGTAGTCAGGAATTGAACAGGATATAATAGGAATCATAAAGTGCCAGTTTTTAGATACCAACCTGAAATCTTTGTCTTTTTTATTGTATATTTTTCTTTCTTTTTTAAAGTGCTCTATTTCTTGAAAATAAATTTAGCTTAGGTTAACCTCTTTCAGATGTAAAATCCCTTGCTTAGACATAGTGTAGGCTAGTATTTACAATTAATTTTTTTATTTGAAGGGCTGCTGGACTTTATGCCATGCCCACTGGAGAACTGTCGAGTTAAGGGATCCTTGCAGATATACATTTGTCTAAATCACTCCAGCATTATATAATTACTGTATATCCCAATCTGTCATTCACATCGGAGACTAATTAAACCCGCTGCTGTGAGAAAGGCAGTATGTTTGCATCAGCATAACTACTTTTCATTGGAAACCACTTTCCATGTTTATGCAAGGTGTTCAAAATAAAAAAATATTTAATGTAGGGCTGAAGACTGCAACAGAATTGCTGTAGTCTTCAGCCCTAAATTCACTGTAAAGCCACAACAATTACACATACATCTAACTTACCCTATTAGTTATACGCAATACTTTATTCATCACAAGAATTACTTAGCGCTATCCATTGCCCTTTTGTTGTTGTATCTGTTTCGTGTAAAAAAAAATTGCTCTGTACTCATATTTAGGATTTATAAAAGTTGTCATTTTGAACGTTCCTCTCATGTTTTGGATTCTTTTTCATTAGCCAGCGATACTGTATGTGCAATCCAGATGTGGTGCAGCAGTTTCACAACCCAGATACTATCTTCATCCTAGCCTTTGCCATCATCCTCCTCAACACAGACATGTACAGCCCCAACATCAAACCCGACCGCAAGATGATGCTGGAGGACTTTATTCGCAATTTAAGGGGTAAGAGAAAGCTTTGATGGCACTTAAATTAAAATGGCAACTAACTTAAACCTTACTGCAGGGGTCAATGTGCATAGTATTTTCTTATATTGTGCACCGTATTTAAATTATTTTTTATTGTAAATAAAGAGCTCGCAAATGTTCTATCCAGTAATCATCCTGGACAGTTGAAACTGTGATCTTCAGCTTTTGTGTTTTTAGCTGACAGGATTGGAGTCCATGGTAAATTTTTGCTCTTACAGCTCATGCACATAAAAGGTTAACATTTTGTATATTCTGAGATGCGTTTGTGCTCACCACAGTTTAAATATATGTATATGTTTCTGCAGCTTTTGTGGTGGCTAAAACAATTTTTGTTAAATAAGTGCAAATGCAAGATGTAGAAAGTGAAGGGTAAATTAAATTCAAACTTTTTCAAAAAAATTTTTTTTAACAAATGTATGCATCTTAATCAGTTTTACAGATTAATTGTACCTAAAGATGCCCAATCACATATCAGGCATATAAAATACACATGAAATACAGTGTTATCTCTTGGAACTCAAATGGAATCTGTCACATTATCTTTTTTTATTTTTTGAAATTGTATGCCTTCCTTTGTTGATCTTGGACTTTTTTACTTTCTATGAAATGGTGTTGTACTGTCAAGTATTCACACATGAACAAAATCGTTCCTTTAGTTACATGATGTTGTTATTGTTATTGTAAACAGACACATAAGAAAAGCATGTTGTAAAAGAAGTGAATAAGGAATACTAAGCACATAAGCTGGAGTGGGTATACTGGGAGACCTTTTTGTTCAGTTACAATTAACTGATAATGTAAGATAAAATACAGAGTCTATTCACTAGTAAACAGGCAGCTTTAAACATCCCCTTTGTACACCATATGTTTCAGTATTGTTAATTGCATATATTTTACTGAAATGATAACATACATTTTTAACACACAGTACTCATTTCACTAATAATTCATTTATTTTCTAATTAACTTGTTCCTAATTAGGGCCGCGAGGTGAAGCCGGCTCTGGGTGAACATTTCACCAAGCCATTCCAGAGCCAACATACCTACAACCATTCGCACTCACACTCATACCTAGGGGTGATTCGGAACAGCCTATTAGCCTACTGTGCATGTTTTAGGACTGTGGGCAGAAACCAGAGTACCCAGAGGAAACCCATGCAACCTAGAACATGCAAACCCCACACAGAAATGCCCAAGCCCAGGAATTGAACCCAGGCCTTCTTGTTACCATTTTAGTTATATTTAACAGCTAATACCTGACACTGACTCTGAGTCATAGCAAGCATCTGTAGATTATATTATTAATAAGGGAATCATTAAATTTGATATTGACTAAGATCTCATATTAATCCAGAATAATTGGACCAGTATTTGGGCTCTGCATTTTCTTTCACTGAAAATTCCAGTATCTTGATATTGCCTTTGAAAAAATCAATGAAAGGACTAAAACAATAGTGACTCAATGAATTTAGTCAAGTCAATCAATGCCACTATACCAAACTGATTATACTGTAGTGCTTGATTGGACTTTCACTTAATTTTCTCTCTTTCACTTCTCACATTTCTCAAATTTGACTTTGAATATTATTTCTTCTTTCTTCTCTTTCTCTCTTTGTCTGGGATTTAAGACATCATGCTTCACTGGAGTAATTGAGTGGGTAAAATACAATTATGATTTTAAATGGGACATTAATGACCGCCCTTCGAAAAAATGCTTAAAGAAAAATCCTGATGTCGTATTGTAGAAGACTGCAATTTGCAGACTTTAATTGGTACCAGTTTAAAAACCCACTGTCTTTAAAGAAGAATGATGCAACCCTAGGAATAAGCGGTTCAGAAAATAAATGACTGAATGATCCCACTTGCCCATTTTGCCCACGGGACAGTTGATCATAAGAACAAGATTTATTGTGCTGGATGTTTAAAATCATAATAATAAACTATTAATAATATAGAAAAGAATGAGCCCCCCCCACCCCCCGTTTTAAAAACAATTATACAATAATAACATTACATCCTGGAATTTAAAACAACCCACTATATATATATATACAATATATAATCTTACATAGTCTAAATGTTCAAAGAAAACCATCCCAACAGACTCCTCTATTAAATCAAAGCAAAAGGTGGTTCCTTTTGTACAAAGTACTGACAGGGTAAAGTGATCTTTTTACCATATTTCTTTCTTTTTATTTTTCTTCTTTTTTTAACTGAATGTTGCTATTGTATGTTCCATCCCGCTGTTATAGGTTGCATTCAGGAAATACAGCTAGAAAAAAATGTGTGTCAATATTTTAGGCTGCAAAGCAATAAAATGTGAATTTAGATTTCTTTACCAACTGTCATTGTGTTTTTTTTATTTGGATTCATTCTGAGTTGCCATTTTTCTTCTCATATGGAATATCTGCTGACAAAATGGGGTAAACATTTATCGGCTTCTTTGCAGTAGACTGGTTTCCCATCCAAGATGTATATCAATCTCAGACCCTGATCAGGATGAAGTGTTTACAGAAGTTAAATTAAGTAATATTAATTAATCAATATGCTATGTGATTTGTATTTAGACACAATGTACATATATAAAGGAACATAAACTCTTCAGCTGACTAAGCAATTTTTCAATTATATGTAAAGACAATTTAAACAATCTATACAGTCTTTTCCCTTAAGTAATGCTTTTGAGGACACATCAGAAAAAAATAAAAACGTTTTTTTTGCGTTTGTTTTGAAATTCAAAATTGTTTTGAAATTTGACCTTACATATTATTAGCTGCTGTGAGGTGTGCAGTTTTCAATATGTTCATATTAAAAAAGTTTTTTTTTGTGTGTGTGTGTGTGTGTGTGGGCACTCTAGTGTTGTAAGTGACATTTTGGAAGATTATAAGTTTGTTTCATGTTTCTTTTTGCCCAGACTTATTTCACCATGCTGTCAGTGCTAAACTCTATATTAGCTTAGGTTGGGTAACTTTCCTCTGCAAACACTCATTAATTTCAGGATTTCCTTGAGTTGCTGCAGCATTTGCCTCTTCGCAGATTGCTGTGTGTAACTTAAATATCTGTGGGCAAAATGAAGGGGCTCACTCTCAGTTGCCTGGAAGCAGACAGACTCATACACTGACAGTATTTTTAAAACAATAAATTCCTGATAGCCGGATTGATATATAGATGAATTGATGGGCAGACAAATAGATAGGTAGGTAGACAGACAGACAGATTGACCAGCCATGTGACAACAGTGCAAAGCAATAAATAAGGCCAAGAGCCGAGGTTAATGCACAAATCAAATGCTTGGGTAGATGAAATGGTAATTTTTTGACTGACTAGTTTGAGTGTTTCTGAAAAAGGTGATCATCTAAATATTTCACACACAGCATTCTCTAGAGCTTACAAACATCAAGTCAGAAAAACCACTGGATAGAGGAGAATGGCCAGAATTTTTTGTGTTAGGTTTTTGGGATTTAGAGTAAGGTTAAATTATGAAAACCACGCTTTTCAGTCATGGTGAGCAGAAAAGCATGGGGTTTCAACAATAGAAG
Organism: Porochilus rendahli; assembly: GCA_039654305.1. Taxonomy (NCBI): domain Eukaryota; kingdom Metazoa; phylum Chordata; class Actinopteri; order Siluriformes; family Plotosidae; genus Porochilus; species Porochilus rendahli. Next base: position 17,026,047 of record JBCNYG010000022.1, on the reverse strand, counting down.
ACCACAATGACCAGACCAAGTCATTTAGCAATCACAATAAAACACATTTGCTTAGATTTTTACGTCCTCATTTTTCCTTCTTCCAATGCATTGACTTTAAGAATTGACTATTCACTTTATGCATACATTTTAATGGGGGCTTTAATTATCTCGTCATAATAAGATAATTATTGTCATTCACTTTTCTCGTCAGCATTCATTATATTTTTAATGTTATGGCTGATTAGTGTATATACAGCTCCGGAAAAATTTAAGACCACTACAATTATTTATAAATGAATATCTCTTTGTATGGTAGACAATTTGTTGCCATGTATATGGTGAAATTCTGACACAAGCACATGTCATTTTACTTCGAAAACAATTGTTCACTGACCAGGATGGGTGTCAATGCCTTTAAATATCACTCAACAACTGATGGATGACATCAAGTGACCTATAAAAGAATAGCAAGTGGAAGCTGGGTTAAAGTCCATGGCAAGAATGGTTTAACACAGGCTTCACATGGAAAGGGTTGAAGTCATGAAAAGCTAGAAAATAAAAAGCGCATCAAATAGAAATAAAGAGAAGTCAGGCAGAAGTTAACTAAAGACCATAGGGAACTGAAGTAAGGTACTCTGCTCTGATGAGTCATTCAATTTTCAGCTTTTCTCATCACCTGGTCATCTAAAGGTTAGACAGAGACCCAGAAAGGTCTAAAAACCACAGAGTGTCACAACCGTTCTGAAATTTTATCAAGATCAGTGGAGATCTCAGGGTGCTTCAGCAAGCCTGGAATGTTAATACATCAAATTTTAGGATTTTGAACTTATCCTAAGTTCAAACATTAGAGTTGTATTGTTGTAAATGTACCTACCTGTGCATATGTTGTTGTTATGCAGGTGTAGATGATGGAGCAGACATCCCTCGGGACATGGTGGTTGGCATTTATGAGCGCATTCAGCAGCGAGAGCTACGGTCAAATGAAGACCATGTGACATATGTCACCAAAGTGGAGCAGAGTATTGTGGGAATGAAAACGGTAAGGTCACATATGAAGGTCACAAAAAAGATAATTCCAGACTGCTGCAACAAGATACCAGAAATTAGTTTTTAAAGACATTAGTTTATCATTGGAAGAGTGCATAGAAACAATTGGAAATAAAGTTATTGGCAGCATCTCTACAGTACAAACCTTGGCTCCAAATTTGTCAACATGGTGAAGGAATTTAGGCTTAATTTCTTTTAAATGGTAGGACATGAAGCAAAAGTGACCATGTTTGTTTGTTTCTTTGTTTGCTTGTTTGTTTTGTTTTGACATTTTTTCACAGTATTAGTCTGAGGAGTCAAATCCCAAAAATATATTAATCCCACTGATTTATTAGTCAGCACATACATTATACATATTCCAGCCATAAAGACATAAATTGCATGTTATTAGCATATTTAAGTACATAAGTATTTTGACAGTATCAAAAAGTTTGTATTTTATCTCTATATAACACCACAATGGAGTTAAAATGAAGAGGTCAAGATGTGTTTGAAGTGTAGACTTTAGTTGTAGGGTTTAACTAAGTAATTGCAACCTGTTAGTAAATACAGCCATTTTAGACATTGTCTCTATATTTACACAGGCTCAGGAGTAATTGGACAGTCAAGCACTGACAAGCAGTTTCATGGCCAGTTATAGCTTGTCTCTTTAATAAGTCATAACAAACTAAGGAGTGGGATTTCTGGTTTGATTTAGGTGTTGAATTTTCATTATGTTTTATTCTCTGGGGTCCCACAGGGAACTGTGTTAGGACCACTGCTATTTTTAATTTATACAAATAATATCCCTGATATGCGGCATGGTTATGCAGTGGTCCTCACAGCCTTACAGCAAGAAGGCCTGGGTTTTATTCCTGGTCTTAGTCGTTTCTGAGAGGAGTTTGAATTTTTTCTGCGTCCTTGTGTGGGTTTTTTCCAGGTACTCCAGTTTCCTCCCACAATCCCAAAACAGGCACAGTAGACAAATTGGCTGTTTGAAATCATCCCTAGGTGTGAGTGTGAGTATGAATGGTTGTGTGTCTATTACCCCTGCAATGGCTTGTGGTACCACAAATGTCAGATGTCATTTACTCCTTTCAAGTGCAAGACCATCTGCATTTATACCAAGAAGGAACCAACACAGAGGAAATGTATTTTATGAATTGAACTAAAGCAGGTTGAGTCTGGTTCATATTGTCATTTTAAATGGCAATCTGAAGTGGTCAAACCAGGTTTCATCAGTCTCTATTAAAGATAACAGGGTCTTAGGGTTGATTTTCTGGAACTGTCCCAAAAAATTAAAGGAAACTAATTATATAGCTCTATTGTCTCCTAAACTAGAGTATGATTGTGCTGCTTTGAATCCTTTCCTCCATAAAGACTTTGCTGTTCTTGAGAGAGTACAGAGGATAGTAGAAGGAGGGAGGTGACAAGACAGCGGGAACTTACAGAGAGGAAAAGGTACAAGCCATGTCTCCTGTCTATTATAATGGGGAACGTGAGGTCACTGGCGAATAAGGCAGACAAGTTGACACCGCTAACCCTGAGTCAGTGGGAATATCAGGAATGTAGTGTCATGTGCTTCGTGGAGACTTGGCTGCACCAAGATATTCTCGATGACAACGCATCCATCGCGGGCTTTCACACTGTCCAAGCCATCAGAGACTGCACTGTGAATGGTAAGCAGAAAGAAGGGGGGGGCTTGCCATTCTTGTCAATAATCGGTGGCGTAACCCTCAAAGAGCATCAAAGAGCGGAGTTGTGGACTGGAGATTGAACTGTGTGCTGTTGGACTCACAACATACTATTTGCCTGTGGAATTTTCCTATGTCATCTTAGTGGCTGTTTATGTTCCTCCTTCTACCAACCCCACAGCTGCATGTGACACTGCTCATGCTTCTATAGCGTGGTTACAGACTCAGCACCCAAGTGCTTTTATTGTGATCTCAGGTGACTCCAACCACGTCACCATAGACACTACTCCATCAAACTTTTTTTCAGTACATAAACTGTCCCACCAGAGAGGAGTAAACTTTAGACCTGCTGTATGCAAATACTAAGATTGCCTTCAGTACAGATCATCCTCCTCCCTGCCCACACTGAGGAGATCAGACAACAGCTTAATTTATCTTTCTTCATGCTATGTGCCTGTTGTGAAGAGGCAGCCTGTGACTACAAGGACTGTTAGGAGAAGGTCTTGAAGGAACTATAGGAGTGTTTGTAAGTGACAGACTGGCAAGCACTCCATGAGCCCAATGTGAGGACATTGATGGGCTCACTGGGTGTATTTCACACTACATAAGTTTCTGCTCTGACACCATTGTTCTAGCTGAGACAGTCTATTGTTACCCAAATAACAATCTGTGGATGACTAAAAACATCAAAGCCATCCATAACGACAAGAAGAGGGCATTCAGGGCTGGCAACAGAGAGGAGGTAAAAACAATAACAAAATTTACTAAGAGTCAAGATCAGAGAGGCTAAGGACAATTACAGGAGAACGCTGGAGTGGAAACTCCAACATTACATCAAGAGAGGTTTGGAGTGGTATGAAGACCATCACTAGATTCAGGCCATCCAACAGCAGAGCAATCAACTGAGAGCAGTGAGGGCAGGGCCAATGAGCTGTATATGTTTTTTAACAGAGTTGACACTGCAGCTACTGTTCTGTCCCCTTCTAGCTTGTCAGGAGCAAGCCTCAAACCCCTACCACACCACCCTTTCTCCCTCCCTCTCTTTACTGCCCCTCTGCCCCTGTGATATACCTGACACTCCTCCCCCACCTGTCAACTTCACCTATAACCAGGTTTTGAGACAGTTGAAGAGACTCCACACAAGCAAGAGAGCAGGACTGGATGGGGTGAGCCCCCATGTCCTTAAAACCTGTGAACCACAGCTCTGTGGAATCTTCACCATGAGCCTGAGTCAACATAGTGACCTAAGTGCGGTGGAAGACGTCATGCCTTGTTCTTGTACCAAAATCCTCACGTTCCAGTGGCCAGCAGGTCTACAGACCCGAGGCACTGGCTTCACATGTCATGAAGAGCCTTAAGAGACTCATACTGGATCAACTTCAACCCAGGATTGGACCACATCAGGGTGTCAGTGTGGAAATGGTGAAGAATTACAAATACCTTGGAGTTCAGTGTTGGGTTGAGCTAAGGTTGTATAGTTATACAT
>JBCNYG010000022.1:16979973-16992143 GCA_039654305.1 Porochilus rendahli | reverse complement strand
CGATGGCCTGGCGAGCTGTCCAGGGTGTACCCCGCCCTCGCCCAGAGTCGGCTGAGATGGGCGCCAGCTTCCCCGCGTCCCTAATTAGGATTAAGCGGTTCAGAAAATGAATGAATGAATAGTTGAGAGTGTTAAAACCAATTCAAATAAAGTTATTAAATACAACTATAACAATATATGAGTGAATAGTAATATTATTATACAGAATAGTGAATAATAATAAAATTAAGAAGAAGAAGAAAAGAATTAGGTGAATATCAAGAAAGAAAAGTAAGGCTTTGAATTATAATAATACTAAGAGAAAGAGGAAAAAGCAAAGAAGAAGAAGTGAATAATGAGACAGAAAGGTTCAGTGTTGTATATTATAACCAGGGGCGTCTCTGGCATGAAAAGTCCAGTAGGGCACAACTTATTTGCTCAGAATTAAATGAGCCATAAAGGAGCACAAAGGCACACACTAGAAATGCAATTTTCTTTAAATGGGACTCATATAAAATGGGGTTTGTACAAAAGGTTTAACCCTTTTTTACTGCATAAGAATACAAATAATGGGTTTCTAAAATGGTCACTCACCATGTTACTGATTTCTTGAAAAGAAAATATGTACATTGATTTAAGAGTCTACTTCATTCATTATTTCGTCTTGCTAATGAACAAAAAGAACCAATCCAGCTAGCTGTGCATCATACCATCCCCCAAAAGTGATGTACATTACGTAGTGACGTAAGTCATCCCAATATTTTAATTGAATGGTCTCAGCATGGGGCCATCATAATTGTGCCCCACAGCGATCTTCTGAGACCATGTTGGATATGCGCACTGAGATTTCAGAGGTTCATTACTTAAACAAGTGCCAGTAAACCAGCCCCATTTTCATGTCTTTGTAAGAGAATCGGTTATTATATAATAGCATTTGCCGTAAAGACAGTTTCGGTTACACTTACTTCAAGGAAGCATATGGTTCCACAGCACACGTCTTGCTTTTATATAATAATGCTATAAATTAAAATGATAAATGCATTTGCTTACTTATGGCAAAGATGATATCTCTAAAGCAAAGACAGTGTATTGGGCAAAATTTTGAACATGGAGAAAAAAATGCTTTTTGTACGTAAACTGTAGGAATAAACTCATTGCGAGTATCCCTTGTAAGGCAATATGATTACAGCAAAGACGATTCTTGTGATGATGCAAGTGCACACTCTTGCTACAATCTAGTAAGCCATGCTAGGAGGTTTTCATCTGCCATGTAACCGGAGAAAAAACAAAGTTAGAAAAAAAACATATTTTTACTGCACAGTCGATAAGTGTTCATTACGATACAGAAAAATGTATCATAATTGACTTAGATGAATCTGTTGCTTCTTTAAAAGGATTACCCATAAGGGGGATTTTTTTTCACTGACAGCATTTACATTTTGCTTTGTGATAGCTAGACTTGTGTTCTGTGGATGTGTGATGGTTTTGCAGTCATTGTGTTATTTTTGCAGATGAGGAATTGTGTAGGAAATAATCCAGAGCAGAATAAGTTTAGGTAAAGCTTGCAGGCTAAAGAGAATAGTAGGTGTGAAGGTATTAGGTCTTTGTTGGAGGAATAGTGGGTGTTATAACTAAACTGCATATTAAAGGCATGTATTTGGACATGTGTTTCTTGTAACGTAGATGTTTGTCCCCTTCACTTGTCCCTTTTCCTGTGTTTGACCTCCTATTTTTACCCCACTCTGTCCCTTACCCAACCATGTAGATGTACGTTCCACATGATCCTGACCCTGTAATGTTGATGTGGTTGCCAAGAGAGACACAAGGGCCCTCAGTGTCCTCTTAACCACCAGCATTTCATGCAGCCACATGTACACCGACACACTCTCAACCCCTTCCCAGTTAAGTGATAACCCAAATTCAGACCTCCACTACCTGTCTCACTCTAAGGAGATGTTCTGCAGCCCAAGTCCCACCCCCACGCATGTCTGTTGTGATGTGTTTTTCACCAGAGGGCTAACGGCCATAGAAGGAGGACAGTCTTATAACATGTGATGCTGTCTCTGGCTGTTTTCTAAACTAGGTGTCAATTCACAACAGGCTTCAGACGTACCAGCTCAGTGCAGTGCCAACACCAGAGAGCGTCGTCCTTCTTAACCAGCGGGGGGAGCTGTGCCAGACACCATGCACCAGCCCTGTGCTGTCATACCCAAACCAGCGGCCCGACACACTCATCCAGTGCCAGCAGATTGTCAAGGTCATCGTGTTGGACAAAGGCAGTCATGGGTGTGTTGAGGCCCTTCTTGGTCAGAGCCCCACTCACCAGCTTATCTCTTCACCTGATGGGGTTGGAGCCCAGCGAGAAAAGGATGCGTCTCAGCCTCCGTTACCTCCACCACCTCCACCCTACAACCACCCTCATCAGTACATCCCCCCTGACCCCCGCTTAACCTTGCATAGGACCATGAGTGGCTCTCGAAGTATAGTGTAGAAATTAAAAAAAAAAAAAAATAGATAATATTCATGTGCTTACCATTTGTGTATATATGTAAACATACAGAGAAATATAATGGAAAGAAGAAGAAGAAGAAGAAAAAAAAATATATATATATGGTATAAATAAATATATTTAAGGTGAATTAATTTAAAAATAACAAGAAATGTACTTTAATAACTTTGAATATATGTGAAATATTTAAGAAAAAAATAAATTTACCTGCTTTAAGTAGATTTTGAAAAGCAAAATGTAGTTCTGAAATATTTCTTTGTCACTTTGGACGCTAACAGGTTGTACTATTATTTGAAACACAACTTCTCTGGTATTTTTAGAGTTACATGAGATAAAAAAATTAGGATCAGTATACTCCAAAACAGCCTAATTCCACAATGACCGTCTGTATCTGAGCTAAATCTAATTTATTTTACTCTTTTATTACCTTACTGTAAAACCTAAAGTGTATATGTGAGAGCACTAAACTGATGGGTGTTATATGTGCCAAAAAAGGGGTGGGGTGGGGAGGGCGGGGGCACTTTAACTGCAATATTTTTCTCAAACTCTTTGTGTAGTCCACATTATGTTATTTAAAACTCTGGACTTAAACCAAACCTTGCTATTGCTCAGCATTTCCGAAATTACTAAAATATCTTTAGCCAAACACAAACAGTTGTCTGAAACTCTTTGCATCTGCTATTGCTCTCTTGCTCAGGAACTCTGGAACGTATATGAACATGTAGCATCCCAGAAAGTAGGTGGCACTAACAAAGAGGATTATTTATTATTATTATTATTAATATTATTATTATTTTAATCCAAGCTTCCCTTTTTGCGCACATGGATACCCGCTTGGAAATTTGTGATCTAATCTGAAAAGCAGCATAATGACTTTGACTGTTTCTTTCCTTCCCTACCATCAGAACATATTGCTATATTAAGCTGTTACATCTACTGGACTTGAAGTTCACTTAGTGTCACTGTTTTGTTTTCTCACTATAAATCTGTTCACCTTTTGATGTAAGAGGTACTTAAAACAAGATGTGCAAGATGTGTGTTTTGGGGACAAAACACTTCAATTTCAGTGTTTGTTACCTTTTTGTTTAGTCTCATTTGAGATGGAGGTGAAATGGGGGTACAAAAGACATGTTTTGTGCTATATGTAAATATCTTATTTTGAATCTGAAAGAAGTGTTAAAACTGTTTCGGTTTGGTAAGTGTTAAAAGTATTTGATCTGTCATTATCTCAGACAGGTTAATGTCTTCCTAGTCTGGAAGTGTAATAATTATGAGCACCATCGATATGTCTTGAATAGGCATTGGTCTGAGCTCACCTATCCTTTTATCTGTCCAAAAGGTTGTTTTATAATTACACTGCTGCTGTCCAGCACTCCCTAGCTGGTCAGGTTTTCCGTGTTTCATTCCACACAAATTTCCATGCAAGGTATTAGAAATAAGGTAAAGTGAATCTCTTTGGAGTTTATCTGAAGTCAGAGTTGATTTAGTGGACCTGACTTGTTGATTGGATAGTGTCAGACTGCCTATTCCCATCTTCACAATCACGACTGCTCCCTGCCTCTACAAACCTATCCTAATATAGAAAAAATAGTATTTAATGGACCTTTGTCCTTCATCAAGGGTAACTCAACCCTCTCTTACTTCACTTTGTTTAAAGCTGAAGTTGAGGACATTGTTTCAGAAAGCAAAAATTCTTCTACTCTTTGAGCTTAAAAAAAAATCTAATATAGCTCTTACAGGTTGACCCGCTTCACTCTTGTGTATGACAATTGAATTAATTACATTTATTTTTCAGGATGTGAAAACCTCCCAGTTTATTGCACAATTTTTTTGCTTTCCCGAGTGTATAGTGCCTGAAAGTTATAACCATGCTATATATTTGCTTATAGTTATTAAAATGTTTAGATAGAGTCACAGCAATTGCAGCCAAAGGCTATGATGCTAAAGCTAGCTCTGGATTTGACTCATACGGAAAGGGCTAGTACAAAGAGTAGCTGCATTTAAACAAAACTGAAGATTGCATTGGGCTAGCAGGGTGTGCTTATGGGGCTCTGACATAAAGACCATGTTTTCCTATTTGCTTTGACCATTTCTTTGCTGTATGTGTATTATCTATATGCTACTAAAATAAAAATTTCCCTGTAGACACTTTAAGTTGAGGAGTGCCTTTTTTTGGTTGAACATTTTATAAAAGCAAGTGTTGACATTTTGTGCACTGATCCTGATTAGCGTGATCATATATAGATGAGAGACTATGCGTTTCTGTTTATGTAATGTTTAAATAATGATCAAAATCTTAGAAAATAATTTAATGTATGATCAAATATTTAGTATTTAACTAAAGTCTTTAATTTGCTAAATGTTGTAGAGTATATCTGTCTATAGCTATCTATCAACTATAACTATCTATAACAGTAGAACTATCTGTACTATCAAATGTGTGTATTCATTTAGCAGTTGCTTAAGTCACTGAGTCTCTACCTTGACTACTGCATTTTATTGCACTTTATTTGATTTTTTTTTCCATTGGGGTGCTGCCATCTAGTGGACAATCAGTCAGCATAAAATGAATCAAACATTTTCTAATAAGTTCAAAATGATAAGGGAATTGTATAGGACATTCCAGAATAAACATATTAAAATTTAATTACATGTGAATTTTATAATGATTCATGTTGTGTAGTTCCTCCTGGTTCCCCAATCTCACTCGATCTTCCAAAGCATGCAGGTAGGTGAAATGAGTCCAGCTGTCTATGTGTGTATCCAACCTAGGGTTTACTGGGTCCAAATATGTATATGGATAATGGCACTTTTTGTAATTTTCCTCTGTCCACCAACACAATTGATTTGAAATGAAGCAGTTAATATGTGATTGAAGTGTAGATTTATATATTCTGTTATATAAAGTGTTTACCAAAAATATTGAACTAAACTTTAAAACTTGTAGAAATTACAGCCATTTTTACACATAGTAAAAAAGGTGTGTATGTTCAAAAGTACTTGGGCACAATAACATAATTGTAAATATAAGAATATTTTTTAATACCTGGATATAAATTCTTTGTAGTCAGTGACTGCCAAAAATCTGGAACCTAGAGACATCACCAGATGCTGATTACTTCATTAAGGTATTTTGCAATACTTTTGTTAATTACCTACATTTTAGCTAAATGTTAACACTTCAATCGCTTTTTGGCTGCTTGGTTTTAAATTCATTGTGATGGTTTACAAAAAAGGGCAACAAAAATGTGCCCAAATACTTGTAGACCATATGATACCAAAACAGAAATGACCAATATCAACACGATGCTTTGGCCAGAGCCTTTTTCTTTGTGTGTTCCAGTTTTAGGTGCCATCAGACAGAAGCTTCACCCATTATTCCTGGTTGGTAGTTTTGCTCTGTTAAATGGTTATCCTCTTCAGGCATACCTTCCTCAATAGGTTTTGTCATTTTGTTCCAGCGCTGTAGAGGATAAACAGCATGAGTGCTTAGAACTAGAACCTTATTGTTAGAAGATTAAAGATGATAAAACAGCCTTGCCTGATGGATGCTTCCCTTAAGATTGAAAAACATGTAAATGATGTATCCAGGAATGAGTACCATCGAGGACAGAGCCATGAGCCAGCCGATGCCCTGTCCCCAGCCTGGAAATTCATACTTGCCCATGGTCAGAGGGGTCATCTCTATTGCGCTAAAGGTGAAAACACCCTAGACACAAAAAATACGTTATCATTCTTTTTTCAATGATTCTTAATTATTGATGCTAAGTTTTATCACAAAGGAGGTGGATTAGTGGTAAACGTGTCCGCCATACAACAACAAGGCCCTGGGTCTGAGTCCCAGGCTTGGCCAGGGCGTTCTATGAGTTTGCATGTTCTCCTTTTGGGCTTCCTCCAGGTACTCCAGTTTCCTCCCACAATCAAATGACATGCACATTAGGCTAACTGCCCCAAGGTGTGAGTGTGAAAGGTTGTGTTGTGTTTGCCCTGCCATGGACTGGTGAGCTGTTCTGGGCATATCCTGCTATTGGCCAGAGTCAGCTCATATGGGCTTCAGCCTCTGAATCACCCTAGTAGAAGTAAGCAGTTCAGCAAAAGAATGAATGAGCGAACATATGCATGGTGTATAAATAATGTGAACTATTCCACATTTTCTTTCCCACCACTATAAACTAGCATGTTTGATTTACAGACACTTTTTCATACCACACAAATTGTTGGGGTAAAGTAGAGCCAACAGAGTTTCCACCATCCACATGGTCGATAGCCAATCATCTCCTCTATGTTTCCATAGAACCGTTCTGCTCCTTCACTCAAAGAGAGAGAAAGACAATAAGACATTGTCATTTTATAGTGTTGCACTATTAGATATGTCACCTCCTCCAGCATAAAACGGATTAAGTTGTAAGGTAGTGTTTTGAGTGGGGTGAGTTTTGAGTTTCAATTTAGCGCATCCAGAAACTGGTTCTGTAACTGTATTTTTCTCAAAAGTAGCATTTCCTGATTAGCCACATTCAAAATGATGTAACTCAGTCAATATTCATGCTATAATCAATTTTTATTCCTCATTTTGAAGCATATAAAATTTTCTTTCCAAATATATCAATATCTCAGTATGTTGCAATAGCATGAATATTGACTGAGTTACATCACTTTGCATCTTTGCATTTTTACATCACTTTGAATGTGGCTAATCAGGAAATGCTACTTTTGAGAAAATACAGTTACAGAAAAATAAAGTTACAGTTACAGAATATTCAGTGTTTCTTTTGGTTGGCTGCGGTACAATTTTAGTGCTGTTCATCTCCATGCATTTCAATGGCAAAACAATATATATTCCAGCTCCCTTTTCCCATCTAAAATCTTTCCGTCTACAGTGTCTCATTGAATCCGTTTCCCCTTTCCTGATATCTGGAATTCTATTAAAACATCATGCTTCAAAAACATCAAAAATCATTATCGTAGTGGCTGTTCATATGATGATTTGCTCCAGAGAAGACGGCACATCTGGGAAAGGACTGATGACACCTCGTACTTCTACTGCACATGCTTAAGCTGGAGAAATGATCCAGCACACAGACTCTGGCTGCAAATGTGACAGCATGGAGGACAGAAAATCGTCGATTCTATGGGAGAGGAGTAAATTGAGCTTTCTCTCTCTATTTGTACATCCGGCGATCATACAGAAACCTGATAAAAAGGGATGCTCAGCACATGGAAATGTCCGCATGTATACTGTAAGCAAACAAGTATATTAGTTCCGGTTCTGGGTAACTTTAGTTACAAGTTTTACAAGTTTAACATATCTACATATCTTTATTGGCATAAAAAAAATGAAAAGTGTAAAATAAGTAATGCAATTTATTTCATAACTGATCTCAGACTCCAGTGGGTTTACATTAAATGAATTAAAAAGCTATAAAGCATTCTGTTAACTTTGCTAAACATTATGGGAGATATTTACTGTACCATAAAACCAGGCTATGGCGACTGTCTCAAAGAAAACAAGGAAGAGGAGGCACATCCCACTGGCTGAGTAATAGTCAAATAGCTTGAACACATACAGGCCACCCTGAAAAAGAACATTAAACAAGATACACACACGTATGCATCTCAAGTTAAGAGTTAAGCTAGCACTTTCTTTAAAATTAAGATGAAGAGGTTCGTGGGAATTTGACCAGACCAGTAAAATTGTATTTTAGCATAACCACAAACAGTAAAAATTCTGTACAGTTTACCTGGGTGATGTTGGACAAGCCAATGATGAATGATATAATGCAGACCACGAGGATGAATAATTTCTTCCTCTTCCTTAGGGTGTTGGGATATTCATCTACCAAAGCTGTGATAAAGCCTTCCACAGTGCAAAACTATAAAGAAAAGATAGAACATTAATTAGCTTTTTTGACATGCATATGCAGCACTACAGCACACTCCATAAGTCCTGATCCCTGGCAGTTAAATTAATAAATTAATTATTAATTACTTCATTTATTTTTTTTTTACTTGTGTTTCAGATCTTTAAAACTCTGCATTTAAGCATCAATGTGTGTTTTACCTGACTGTCTAGTCCAAGCATCAAAAGCATGGAGAAGAAGAGAACGGCCCACAGAGAGGACATGGGAAGTTGAGTCACAGCCTGAGGATAAGCTAGAAACGCCAATCCTGGACCTGTTTTTTCACACATCATGAAATCAAATCAGACTGTAGTTTTACAACTCTACCTTAGAAAAAGTTAAGCCAGTGTAGGTATTTAGACCATGCCCCTGTCTAAAAATATTTACTTCAGGATTGTCTATTTAATTCCAATGTGATGTATGTAGCTATATATATTCATTAACTAAGACCATCTTTTTAATATTCTGACAAGACAAATGTAAAAATTATATTTATAAATATATAATTATATATTTTATAAACATGTCTTTTTTTCAGGTAAATATAAGGAATTATAAGATTATCTTAAAATATATATTTATATATCACATTAATTGTATAAAGAAAGGTCAACTTTATATTATTAAAAATAATTGCAATCATATAAAGTAAAAAATATATATTAATGCATAAATTTGGCATTTTGTACAAATCATATTATTTTGTTTATTTAATAATCAAAAAGGTGTTTACATCGTACTATACCTGAGGAAGCCAATTCCTGGATTGGTTTTTTGGTGATGTAGGCCATGAATCCTACAATGGAGAAGATGACAAATCCAGCAAACATGCTGGTGAAGGAGTTTATGCAGCACACAATGATTGCATCTCTGCAATATAAAAAATAGTTTTCAGATATGCAAGATGATCGCATTGAAATCTGCATTACTATTCAAAGCTGCAGAAAAGGATCCTACTTGTAGACATTGTTTTTGAAGGTATTGTAGCTGCCCAGAGCAATCAGAGAACCCAAACCCAGACCATAAGAGAAGAAGATCTGAGTGGCAGCATCTAGCCACACCTAAAGAATACAGGTAAGAAATATATATATATTTGAGTTCATTATGGTTATTTCCACTATTCATAAAGTCCAATACTGGGAACTGGATATGTTGTTCTCTTGGAGATATCTCAGTCATAACTGAAACTGAAGTCATTTTAAAATGGGTTTGATTTTAAAAGTGATGAGTAAATGTTGAATATATAATAGAATCTTTTAAGCTTCACTGAAAGACATCATGCATGTTTTTTAGAAGTAACATGATATAATGATCTGCGATGGCCTGGCGAGCTGCCCAGGGTGTACTCTGCCCTCGTCCAGAGTCGGCTGAGATGGGCGCCAGCCTCCCCGCGACCCTAATTAGGAATGAGTGGTTCAGAAATGAATGAATGATACAATAATTTCTTTTATATCAATTATGCGTCATATATAAAATTCTAAATAAAGATAACAAATAAATATGAAACAAGTATAGAAAAATATAAAGAGCTTGCTTACATTATTAAAGATAAATTTATGATGAAAAAGAAATTACTTTGATAGTAAGAATCATCAACATCAGTCTCTCTTATCATTAGGCATGAGGTATATGTCAGTTATAGCATTTTAGACAGACATAAGCCTAATTCACACTCATCTGATCACTATTATATCAGCACTGAATTGTTGGTTTATTCTGTAACATTGTTAACTTTTAAATTTTTTTATTAGTAATCAGATGCTGTTTCTTTGTTTGCCACCACATGTATCACAGATAATTTGATAATTTCTACAAAGTGAATTTTTACTGGTTATTAATACAGGTTTCAAACACCTTGGTTAAAGCAAAATATTCTTGGTGTGAAGAAAGCCCACTTCGCTATCAGGTTGGCTAATAAATCGCTATTTTCCTACCTGCTGTAAATTTTGCAGAAAAAATAGTTTAAAGCTGTGCAAATGCATCTCTATATGTTGAGTATGTGTGAATGTGAGACGCGTTATATGACTGCTTCTTCAATTTGCTGATTAATTGTTTTTTTAATTATTATTTTCATAGTTTAGTATATTGTCAGCATATCTATTCCCTTGTTATGCATTTATTTTACTTTTCCCCCATTTGTATATGTACAAGCTGGAACAATGCACTGCTCTCTACATTAAGATGAACATTACCCAAGTAAACAAAAAAGCCAGGCTGCAATTGCACACTACCTCAGATTTCTGGAGCTTCTTAAAATCAGGGGTGATGTAGAAGAGAATTCCATCTTTAGCCCCTGGTAGAGTGATGCCTCGGAAAAAAAGGATGAAGAGCATGAAGTATGGATAAGTGGCAGAGAAGTAGACCACCTAAGGAAAACACTATCATTTATACGTTCACCCAGCTATGGTTTCTTTTGGATTCATTTCCAGTAGTGCATATCTCTGGTTTACATTAAAAGTTAATGAAATTGTGTTTAACACTAAATGTATGCCACTATAGAGTGTGCATATGCTGATATGCTACTCATTTACATGATTACAAATGAAGGAAACAGAAGTTATGAGTCTCCAGACAGAGAATTTTGTCAATTCCATACGTAAAAACAAGGCCATTTGTAAAGTAATAAGCCACACCTTTCCAGTCCATTCCACCCCTTTCCAGATAGAGAAATAAACGAGTACCCAGGCCAAAGCAAGAGTCCCAGCCAGTGGCCAGCGCAACTCACCCGGATCCTCCAAGCCATTGCTCAGCTGGTGCATGTTCCTCCTATAGGGATACACACAAGATATATTTAGTTGATCTGACAACGTGTGTTCTTGTTTTCACCAGATACATGAGGCCTTCACACAAGTCAGAGAAAAAGTATGCTGTTAGACATTCAATTAGTGGTATTTATGGCTGTGTTCTACTGATAACTTTATGCTACTTAAAGTACATTTTGCTGTCCATCAAAAATTCTCATTTAGACATTTAATTTTAAAATTACATGGCATGTTATTTCATAATAAAATAATAATTTTAATTGAAAAATCACAAAAAAATATGTAAAAATTAGGGTCTTGGAAGCATCAGGGTTCAGAGTGTAATGTAACAAACCAAAAACTGCCTTCTTGAATTCACGGTGACAATAAGCAAGATGAAGGGAAATTAAACACAGTCATTGGTTCACATCTGAAGCACAATAGTCTAATTCTCAGTGTCTATATCGGCTGGAATGAATATTCAAATCAAATTCAAGAGAGAACAACTGAAATGGGTTACACTGGTACATATAGTATACAATTAACAAGTTTATTTTAATTAACAACAATTAAAATGTTTATGTATATTAGGAGGTTAACCTGATAATGCTAGTAATGATGACATATCTCTGATGCCATCCTTGGCTATGCTCTGCATTTTTGAAGTTGTATAAAAGGCTGATCGGGTTTCACTTACTCCCAAAATTCAGTTACAGCACTAGTCAGGTTGATGTTGTCAGTCACACTGTAGTTGGAGAAACAGTGATCAGTGTTCCAGGGGTTATCACAATTCTGCCAAGGCAGTTCCTGTCAAGATAAGAAAGAAGGATCCTAAGATGAATAGAAAAATGGACTTATGGTTGAATTGATGGATGGCAAGATGGACAAAACTGTTTAGCCAGATTATTCATTCATTCATTCATTCATTTTCTGAACCGCTTAATCCTAATTAGGGTCACATCTTAGCCAACTCTGGGTGAGGCCAGAATACACCCTGGACAGCTCACCAGGACACTGCTGTGCAACCTAATAGCCTTCTCTTTA
>JBCNYG010000022.1:16936659-16948348 GCA_039654305.1 Porochilus rendahli | reverse complement strand
TTGATAGAGAGCTGTATTCGTCCTTCCCTCAGTCATTGGAGACTGCTGAGGCCCTGAAGTCAATCAAGTGTCACTTATTTTTATTTTAAAGGAGATGCCTATTGTGTCTGTTTTCATATTTCTCTTTAGGGTGCTAGACTAGTTTTAGAGCATACCTTATCAAACATAAGGGTGTCCTTAAGTGCACCTGGCACCAGGACACTCTAGGCTGCAGTGTGATGATAGACTTTGTAGTCGTGCCATTGGACTTGCAGCCAGATGTTCTGGACACTCGAGTGAAGAGACAAGCTGAGCTGTCAACCGATCACCTGGAGTACTGGAGAAGAGGATCCAGCAGATAGTTGAACCTTGGGTTCAAGAGGAATAATCTGGTTTTTGTCCTGGCTGCAGCCCTCTTGACCAGCTCTACACATCCTGGGAGGGCATGGGAGTATGCCCAACCAGTCCACATGTGCTTTGTGGACTTGGAGAAAGCTTTCATCCATGTCCATTGGGCTATCTTGTGGGGTGTGCTCCAGGAATATGAAATACCGGACCCATTGCTACGGGCCGTTCGGTCTCTGTTTGCTGGAGCCACAGCTTGGTCCACATTGGTAACAACATGTCGAATTTGTTTCCAGTGGGGGTTGGACTGGGTGCTGAGTGTGAAGCAAATGGGATGAGAATCAACACTTTCAAGTCCGAGGCCATGGTTCTCAGTCGGAAAAGGGTGGAATGCACCCTTTGGGGCTGGAATAAGGTCTTTCCCCTAGTGGAGGAGTTCAAGTATCTCGGGGTCTTGTTCACGAGTGAGGGAAGGATGGAGCAGGAGATTGACAGACGGCTTGTTGTAGCCTCTGCCGTAAAGCGGAGCTTGTACTGGTCTGTCGTGGTGAAGAGGGAGCTGAGCCAGAAGACAAAGCTTTTAATTCACCAGTCGATTTACTTTCCTACCCTCACCTATGGTCACAAGCTTTGGGTAGTGACAGAAAGAAGGAGACTGCTAATACAAGCGGCTGAAATTAGCTTCCTTTGCAGGGTGACAGGTCTCTCCCTTAGAGATAGGGTGAGAATTTCTGTCATCTGAGAGGAACTTGGAGTAGAACCACTGCTCCTTCGTGTTGTGATGAGCCAGTTGAGGTGGCTTGGGCATCCAATTAGAATGCCTCCTGAACGTTTCCCTAGTGTGATGTTTCAGGCATGTTTAACCAGGAACAGACCCTGGGGCTGACCCAGAACACACTGGAGGGACTACGTCTCTCGGCTGGTCTGGGAATGCCTTGTCCCCCCAGAAGAGCTGGAGGAAGTGGCTGGGGAGAGGGACATCTAGACCTCATTTCTTAGGCCCCCGCAACCCGACCCCGAAAGAAGTGAAAGAAGATGATGATGATGAATGATGACTAGTTTTAGATGTTAAAGGTATAGTTACTACTTGCTTAATTACTTATTTAGCTTATTACATATTTTTGATACACTATAGATACAGTTAATAAAGGCCAGGCTAAAAGGTTCTGTGGTAGTCCTTTGAAATAAAAAAAAACATTATTTTCATGTAAAGAAGCTGGTATACCTGTGTTCCATGCATTGTAACAGGAAGTCCAAGGCAATGTATATTGAAAACAGCTGAAGAGGTAGAAGACCGCCCAGGCAAGAATCACAATGTAGTAGATGTTCAGATAGATGACAATAATTTGTGATGCAAAGCCAATTCCTATAAATATCACAAATTAAAAAACAAGCTTAGACAAGCCTAGTTTTGCTGGACCACCATACATTTTACACCATACTTAATTCTTTTATGCAGCATTTCATGTGATTATACTAAATGAGTTTTTTTATTTTCATTTTTTCATGTAGCTTATGTTATATGGAACACTCAGGAAAAATACAGTCAGCATGAAAGTACAAACATATTTATTTAACAGTATCACCACTGTTGGGCCCTTGAGCAAGGCCCTTAGTTGCTCAGTTTTATAAAAAATATATAATTGTAAGTCTCTCTGGATAAGAGCATATGCTAAATGCTGTAAATGTAAATAGTTCATCCTTACACACTGTCACTAAATATCATTTATTTACCACAATAATATTTTAAAGACAAACACTATTATGAACTGACTCTACTTTAGCTTACCCACCCTTACTTTCAGCAAGTATTTGTAACTAATGTGGAAATCAGGTATGTGCAGAAAAAAACATTCAGCAGACACATACAAATCATCCATTGAGAACTAACTACTGTTATACTCAACCCCAATTCCTAAAAATTTGGGATGATGTGTAAAATGTAAATGAAGGATAAAAATGCAATGATTTTACAATAGAACATAGAACTAATATCATACTCTGTCTGGTCAAAAAAAAAGTTGCACACATGAATATGTTGTTCTGCCTTCAGTTTTGCTTACAGCACCTAATCTCCATGGCCACAATTTCAACAAACATAAACAACATAACATTAATCCCATCCAGTGTTGGGTTGATTTTTTACTGATGTCTTGCATTCATGAGGGAAAAATTTAACCACTCCATAAAAGTCTTCTCCAGCACATCCCAAAATCTTTCAGTAGGGTTATGGTCAAGAATCTGGGGTGCCAATTCATATGTGAAAATTATTCCTTATGCTCCCTAAACCATGCTTTAATTTCCCATTTCCCATTTTATATCAGCACCATCAGGGAAGAAAAAGTATATTGATGATAACTAAAAACCTGCTCATTTAGTACATTGAAATCATCAGCCGACTACAATTTATTGCCATATTGATGTTGCTGACCCTTGACCTGACCAACTTGAGTAACAATATCATGGGACTTGCATGCTGTAATCAAGGCTAAATGCACTCCATGTATATTAAATATAGTGTTAAAATTAAGTATAGTGTTAAAATTGTTTAAAACGTGTAAACTATTAAAACATCAAAGTGTGCCACTTTTTTTGGATGGGCAGTGTAGATTTAAACTGAGAAAATGTAAATTTTGGGGAAAAGAATTAAGTTAATTTTAATTAAATGGCAGCAACACGTTTTTAGTTGGGACAGGGCCATGTTTACCATTGTGCAGCATCTCCTCCTTTTTAACAACAATTCATAAACTTCTTTGAATTAAAGGGACCGTTGCTAGACTTTAGAAGAGGAATGTTGTCCCATTCTTGTCTGAAAGAGCATTTTAGCTGTTCATCAGTCCTGGTCTTCTCATATTTTGATATGCTAAATGTTTTCAGCAGCACAGCACCTGGGCTCGTCTACTACAAAGTCATGTTGTATTGATATAAAATAATATACATTTATAAATCACACTTTTAAACTATATGTGTTCATGAAAAAGAGAAAAAGAAAAAAAAGAAATTATATGAAACTTTCGTTGTCCAGTGATTTCAGTATGTGAGTTCTGGTGTGGTGACTACCCTTGTTGTTACAAACATAAATACCTGTCAAACATTTGAATACTCAAGAAATTGTGTCCAACATTTTGACTAATTTGAGTATGATCTATAACTATGAAACAAAGGTGTCAAAACACACCAAGGTGTCATCACTGTAACATTCAGTCAGTCAAATTTAAGAGGTCAGAGAGAGAGAGAGAGAGAGAGAGACAAACCAATTGGAATTACCTTCAAACATAGGACATATCTTTCTCCAGGCTGTAATCCCTCCTTCACTGGTGTACTGACCCAATGCAGTCTCCAGGAAAAAAACAGGGATGCCACAGCAGATGAGGAAGACAAAGTAAGGGATAAAGAATACACCTAGACATAAATACAAGTGAGCCTGTGGTTATTTGAGTAGAGTTTTTTTCCTTCTGTAGTGGACAGAAAAGAATAGAGTAAAATACACAGAAAGAACGTTATTTTTTTTTAAAAAAAAAGGCCATGATATATAAAAAGCCTGAATTAGGAGCTTCTGTTTCCAAACATCAGCAGCTGTAGAAAAAGGAGTGTTTTGTAAAAAGTGCATGACCCCGTGTGGGCGTTCACTATTCTTTATTGAGAGCATTTCAAAGGACTCTCTGATAAATGTAAACATATTTAATCTTTTGTTTAAACCTATTTTTATTTGCAGTAGAGTGTGCAATAATCCTGTACATTAGTACAAAAGAATACGAAACTCAATACTCAGACATCCTCTGTTCTGCATCCCCCTCCCTTTTCACCTCCTCCATTCTTGTAGCACAGATAAGGAAAACGCCACACGTTGCCCAGACCGATGATTTCACCAGCCATGGACAGCAGAAATTCAGACTTGTTGGCCCACTTCTCCCTTTTCTCTGTTCCATTGTCCTTGCATATCTGAGGATCCTCAGCAGGCTCAATCACAGTGTCATTTCCTCTGGCCTCTGGCATAATGCCTATCTCTCTGTCAATCAAATTGTTGTTGCATGATCATGTTTACATTTGATTTTAAAAATGAAAGCTGTAATATAATTCAAATGTCAGAGTTATTTCACCAAATATTAATTTAACTGAACTCATTCAAAAGTTGAAATATTATTTTTATTAGTTTTGTTATGTATTTATTATTTTTGAACATTTTCTGCAAGTAAATGCTGTGACAATATTTTTATGTAGGGAAATTTTTGTAAGTAGTTTATGGATTAAAAATCAGTGTTCAACACTTAAAATTAGTAAAACCAGAGAGACATAATTTTGCACTGATCTCTTATTTTTCTGTAGTTGTAAACATTGCATGCACATAGTTCAATGTATGCAAATAGTTAAAATTAAGTTTTAGTGATTCTGTTTAGTCAGAGACACTATGCAAACCTCTCTGTTTTAAACCATTTTAACTAAAACGTCATTACGTTTTACACATATTTTATTATATACTATAAGTGCAAATACATGTTTTCTTTTTAACAGTTCAAGCAATTTAAATAATAAATTTTTAAGCATGCACATAAACATGAATATAACAAAGTATAAACAGTATAAAAGGCACATTGCATGCATTTTTTAAAACAATGGATTACGTAAATAAATGTAAATGAAAACTCACCCGAGATTTTCGCTTTGGTTTAGGCTGCTCACACTCTGCGGAAATAAGTGACAAACTTCTTAAAGAGAAGAATGTGCATGGAATGAACTCAGTGGGGGATGTGTGATTAAAAACACAAAGGGGCGTGTCCAAAGAGCATGCAGACTGTAATCGAACTGGAATCATAGAAATGTGTCGTCTATTGCACACGCACCGCACACACACCTACACTATATACTATACAACTTAACAAAATTAAGATGAATCAGAAACCAGGCACTATTCGAATAGATATATAGAGTTTGATTACAGCATTTACCATTTCAGGCATAGTGTTCACATATCATTTAATTTCTTCATTTGCTAAACCATTCTATATGGATTGAAGTTTATTCATGCTATCCACAGTCATTCATTCATTCATTCATTCATTCATTCATTCATTCATCCATCTATCTATCTTCTTCCGCTTTTTCTGGGGTCGGGTCATGGGGGCTGCAGCCTAAGCAGTGAGGTCCAGACGTCCCTCTCCCCAGCCACTTCCTCCAGCTCTTCCATGTGTAAACCACTGGCTTAGTATGCAAATATTTTAAATAATAAAAAACACAGTTCAACTGCATATTGTAACCCAAGGGCTTTTAGAACATTTTCATTGAAGTATCTACCTGGTGAGGTGGAGAGAATGCCACACAAGCGCAGTCCACAGTGTGCAGCAAAGATTATACACCACCACTATTGCCTAAAATGGCTCCTAATAATAAAAAAGTACAAAATTACTTCTCTATAATTTTTCTTTGGTGAAAACGTATTGCACAATGCTATTGTAGAATCAAAAAAAACATTTCGACTATTGAGATAAAAGTATGGCTAATAAACAAAAATAAAAAGTGAAGCAAAATTATTATTTTTGACTTTTGCATAGCGTGAATGAACTTTAAACCTTATGGAAAGGTTTAGCAAGTGAAAAAGTAAAAAAATATGTCAACACTATGCCTGAAAGGTTAAATTCTTTAATCAAATTAAAGGGTGGCCACACTAAGTGTTACACTAACCCCGCCTTTGTTCAGTGTCCGGTGGGATAGGCACAGTGTTTTTATTTACATAAAGTCCCACCCCTCACCTTTTAGCTATTTTATTTAATATCCCTTCATCATGCTTTTTATTCATGGTTTACCATGAATAAAAAGCCTTCCTACTGACACAGTAAACTTGAACAGTGAAATCTTTGTTTAAAAAAATATGTTTTAGCATAGCAAGCAAGCTACCTGCTGATGCCATGCCTACCAACTTTAATTCATACAAAACTACTCATCAGATTTTAATAGCTTACTGATGAATGTGTGTGTTTTTTAAAGTTGACACCACGCAAGCATATTAAGTTGGCACTTGGCTAGTCACACTAAAAGTTTTTCATCTAGCAACGGCAGTGTTATTAAAGCAGATCAGATAGGACTGATGAGCGTACGATGAGGCGATCCAGAGGGACACATAAAAGTCAAGGCAGATTAATCATTCATGCTAAAGGTGCTGTGGAAGGCACCAGTGCCACTACAGTGGGTCTTAATGAGCCAGCCCTGTTCTGTTTCTCTAACAGACTCCCGGTATGCACTGCCAGTAGACTCCCAGTATGCACTGCGCTTATATATTGATTGCTTATCCCTTACACCCAAGGCAGCAAGAAGCAAGAAGTCCTTCTTGTGTAGTGAATAAATCAAAATGTTTTATTTCAGCAGTGGTGTGGGAGCTGGGTTATAACACATAGAAGATATGATATAAACACAGTCCAACCATGGTTAGAGAGCAATGTTTAAGACTTTTAAAATGCAATGTAATAATTAATAATTATTGCAGTATATTAAAAGGATACAGGGTCATAAAAAGTTTTTGTCCCCTTTCTGATTTCCTCAAATGTTTTGTTTATTCATTGCACCTAAGTGTTTCTGATTTCCATACTAATTTAGAATAATGTATTATTATACAAGGGTGGCATAGTGGTTAGCGCATCTGCCTGGCAATAAAAAGTCCTGGGTTTGAGTACATGTCTCGGTATGAATGGTTCTGTGTGGATTTTGCATTTTCTCCCACACACATCTAGGGTTGTTTGGTACAGCCAATTAACGTGATGTGCATGTCTGGACTATGGGAGGAATCCCGAACACACAACCTTCTTGCTGTGAGGCGGACATGGTAACCACTATGCTACCATGACCGCCCTGTTTGGAGATACAGAAACAGTTAAATGTAATGAATAAAAAATAAAGGAGATCACAAAGGGGCAAAGACTTTTTCACGGCACTCAGTATGTAGGCTATAATACAGTATTACTTTATGTGCCAAGTGATGTTATATTACTTTGTAATTACTGTCACAAAACACCCCCAAATAAAGCACAAATAGACTTAGCAGAGTGTTAAATGGAAGATCATAAATAGCTCAAAAGAGTCATTAGGGCTGCTACAGTGATAATAGCATTAGCTTTAGGAAAAGAAAATTAAGTACAAGTGCAAATGACAAACAAACAGCATTATCATTAGTGTGCAAACATTTGTTAAATCCATAAAAAAATGATTATTATTATTATTACGTGGGTTATTTTGTTACAGATATTGCTCAGGAACTATTATCGCAGCTCCTGTACCTGAAGTACCTGAACACAATATCTTGAGTTACAAATATTTTCAAAATTATTAAGGAATAAAATTTGTGTATCAGGAGTGAACAACACAAAGTTGAAACACAGTGATACTGAAATGTTATCACATAAACACACTGATACTGTGCTATTAGTACGCATGTAAGTATTGTGTTTATTTAACTGTCATGACACTGTATGACTCCTTGAATTCTAAAAATTCTATTTAGGGTCGCAGGGTGCTGAATTCCCAGCTGACGCCGTGTGAAGGAGGAACACCTTAAACCAACACAGACACACAACCATTGACATTCACAGTAAATTCACAGTCAGTCTAAGGTGGTTAAGGTTCTGGATTGCTAATAAGAAGGTCAGCGGTTCAAGCCCCAGTTTCACCAAGTTGCCACTGTTAGGCCCTTGAGCAAGACCCTTAACCCTCCACAGTTCACTTGTATGAATTAGCTAAAAATGTAAGTTGCTTTGGATAAGGGCATTTGCCAAATTCCATAAATGTAAATGTAAATGTCTTTGGACTACTTTTTGTGTGGAGAAAGTGCTATCCGCCTTGCTGGTAAGTCTTCAACATATTTTAACATTTTTTATAAATTTTATTTGGCATGCTGATTAAATTGTGCACCGACTAACCTAAGCATCTTTTTGGACATGCCAATTTCTCTTTTATTTGCCACAAATGAAAAAGCTTGCATATTTACATATCAGAATTAATAGCACTCAAGGAGGACAAAACATCGCCAAGGCAGCTCTTTTACGTCTTTATTTTCACTTCTGCTAAATACTGTCCTCACAATATTTTTCTTGGCAAGCACACTAAATTTTAAACATTCTGGCTCATCATATCCACCCATGTTACACAGATTCTGACCATATTTTGGTTTGTGATAGACCTTTTGTTGATGTTGTACTATAATTCTATGTAGATATGGAGTTAAACTAAACATAGTTAAAATGACCCCTGTCCTATGGTAAAGAATTCTTTTAAGAATTATTAGATCTGAAAAAAAAAAACCCAACAGAGCATAATCCCCTCCGTGACATGTGACACCCACCTCTTTACAAACTGCTGCCCATGCGCATTTGGAAGCAGTAAGTAAGAACTTCATAATCATGTATAACGTTTTGACAGAATCATAAACATTGCTTTAATCCTTGGCAGGGATAATAAAACAATCAGCAAAGGAATGTGACCAAATGTGAACACATTATTTAGACTGAACAGGTATCTGTTGAGAATGTGTTTCTTTTTTCTATGCCAGAAAAGTAACTGCCCAGGGTCAGTCATCTTCAGTATCCACTTGCATGAGTGATAACACCATGTCAAGTCAACATAGATGTATGTGTCAGATATAGCAGAAATGGTTTCTTCACAGTCCTTCTAAATAGAAGTGTAAAAAGATATGATTAAAGGTGTTAGGCTATGTCTCCACTGATAAGTCCACAATCATTTTGACATTTACCACGTCCTGAGTCAGACGAAGGGCCTGCTGGTTGCTTGCAAAGCTCCTTAAAGAGTACCATTATTGGTCATCCTTACAGCATAATTTGTGCAGATGTAATACTTTTAAGCGATACACTTATTTTACCATAAATGACCATGAAAGCACAAAACGGGGTTGACGTCTCTTTTGGAGACAGTGAAGCTTACAATTTAGTGAATCTGAGGACAAGAATGCTGCTGGAGATGTGCATGACAGTAGGTCCAAAATGGCTTATCCGGCTAACGTTTTGCCAACTCGGCTTTCCTGTGGTCAGTCGCGCACTTTGAAAACATCAAATCATTTTAAATCGCTAGTAACACTTCTTCACCACAGGTGCCCTTTAATAGTGTTCTCCTCAACTGTACTGTAACTGTACTGAACTTCTATTACCTTGCACATAATATACAGTACACTCATTCAGACCTTTTGTCCATGTGCTTTGGGGAGAAGTCCAACAATCTCAGAAATGTAGCCCATTTATTGGCTGCTATTGAATTTGCCTAATAGTTTTCACATATGATATTATATATATATTTTACAAAACAGAAAATAAACAAGAAGATTTTGTTAATACAGATTGACTTTTTGACTGGCTTTGTTGGCAGCCACAATGTTGTATTTACTGTAAGATGTGTCTTAAAGTCCTCATAGTCAGAAAAGATGATTGTACATTCCTCCTTTGAAAAATACAGAGCTCACGGCTGTGTTTGTCTTCGAACATACCTCTTTGATATGACTGCCACACTCCAATTAGTTAACATTGACAATACTTAAAGTCTTGTTGATCTCTGTTTGACACCAGTTTTGGCAGTCAGGCTTTGTCAACCCTAGTCAAAAGTTCTCGCCCTCAGCAGATTAAACTCACTTTGTAGGACCCCCCTTACTCTGTTGGCTATGAAGTGACCGAGTCAAGTGCATGATGCCAGCAAGCAGAAGTGAATTTTTACTAAGGTCCCAACAGGCTACAGAATTGTCAGTGGAATTACCTAGTGATAACCACTTACTTCTATTAGCATACTCTTAGATAGTGTGGGTAAGCTATAATTATGTTTATAATTATGCTTAGTAATATAATATAGATAAATGGCAAAAATACATAAATTCACTTTAAATAATTTCTGATTGATGGAAAGCACCCAAAAATTATTGGTACTCTTCTATGAGCCAACTTATTTCATGATTATGATTGGATGCATGATTGATGGTCACAGCTGAACATCCCTCACTCTCCCCTCCTCCCAGAGAAAGCTAGTAAGAAAATGGCTGATTGATATTTATGGCCTGTTTCTGTGAGCAAACCAATAAAGCAACATTTGGTAGAAAAAAGTCTAATTCCCAAAATGAAGGTCCTTACCATTACTTTAATTGCATGTTTTGTTGCTTTTCATGAAATTTGTATAGAAGGAATACAAAAAAAAAAGAAGGAATTGCTGGGTCACAACCACATGGCATGAGCAATTTTACTCCCTGCTAGCGGACTGGTGATGTGATAAAACACAACGGCCACTTTTGTACAAGGATATACCATCGACATTTTACAATATTTAAACTCATTCATTCATTTTCCAAAGTACTTAATCCAAATTAGGGTCACAGAGAGGCTGACGCCCATCTCAGCCTACTCCCGGACAGCTCGCCAGGCCATTGCAGGGCAGAAACATGCTGATGGCAACCCACAGGCCTACTCCTTATGAACAACAGCAATGGTTCTTTACATGCCTCTCACCACAGACAGTGAGAGACATGGCTGGCCTTTGATAACCCAGTTAGCTGCACTGGAGGGGCGGCTGTGACTACTCGGTGATAGTGGGGATTGAACCCCTGACTTTCTGATCACTATGCCAGCACACTACCACCGGGCCACCACTGCCCCAAATTCAAACTCTTTAGATGCTAATATGTGGTTATGATACCAACAAATTACTCACTCATTTGCCGAACCGCTTACTCCTACTTGGGTCTCAGCTGGAGCTTATCTCAGCCAACAGTGGTTGTAGACAGGGTACAGCTTTTAAAAGCTCGCCAGACCATCACAGGGCCAAGACACATGGCCAGTCACACCTGGGGCAAATTGGAGCAGCCAATATGCCTAATATGTATGTCTTCGGACTGGGAAACTGGAGTACCTGGAGGAAACCAATGCAACCACAGGAAGAAAGAGCACAAAAGCAAGCCTAGGACATGCTATTACACCATGGTGCCATCCCCAGCAATACACTTCTTTCTGTAATAGCATAGATCCATATACGTTGAATACAGATAAATATTTATTGGTCATTTTCTCGAACTAACTGCTGCAGAGCTCGTTATACATGGCAAGAAAATGAAAGCTTTAAAAAGAATGGAGACCTACAACTTCTTCATTTGTAGTTGGGTGAACAAATCTTGCCAAACAAATTTTGCCACCATAAGTTTGCATACAAAACAATAAAATTAATAACAACAACAACAACAACAACAACAACAACAACAACAACAACAACAATGATAATAATAGGGCCGCACGGTGGCGTAGTGGTTAGCAAGTCTGCCCTGGTTTGATTCCCAGCTCGGGCGTTTCTGTGTGGAGTTTGCATGTTCTCCCCGTGCTTGCGT
The DNA here is from genome assembly GCA_039654305.1 of Porochilus rendahli. Lineage (NCBI taxonomy): Eukaryota > Metazoa > Chordata > Actinopteri > Siluriformes > Plotosidae > Porochilus > Porochilus rendahli. The sequence continues at coordinate 16,936,674 of JBCNYG010000022.1, read as the reverse complement.
GGGTTTCCTCCGGGT
>JBCNYG010000022.1:16900315-16912988 GCA_039654305.1 Porochilus rendahli | reverse complement strand
CCGAGCTGGGAATCGAACCCAGGACCTTCTTGCTGTGAGGCGGACGTGCTAACCACTACGCCACCGTGCCGCCTACACCGGCGATCATTTTATTAATATTTTTTTATTAGTTAATTTGACTACTGTGCATTTCTTTGGACAGTGGGAGGAAACCAGATTTCCCAGAGGAAACCCACGCAAGCACAGGGAGAACTGCTAACCACTATGCCACCATGCCACCTTCCTTCTCTTCCTCTTCTTTGTATTGTTTTGATTAGTATCATTAGTTATAGTAGAATATTGTAATGGTGTATGATGGTGTGATAAGTAATTCTTTAAATTAGTCACAGTATCGAATGGGTCAAAAGAAATGTGTTTTTTTTTTTTCATTAAAAAAGGTTCAGATGGTGCTCTTTGTTGCCACATTTAGAAATGAAAGCATTTATTGTGCAGATTTATCTTTCGCTCCTGCTGTTGGCAGATTGTTCACGCAAGGTTGATGGGTCATGAGGATTTCAAACAAATCACCTTCATGCCACACTAACTATTTGATTTGGATCAAGCTGGGTATTAACACTGAGTTTACTTTGAATGCCAGCTAAGCGTGTCTGCCAAGCAGGAGACAGCAGAAATTAGCATCATAAAACACATTCCCGTTGCTTTTGCATCAGTGGTGTGTTTGTGCACGTCGCCACTTTTTCAGAGACATCACTCTAATATCTTTAAGATAATGAGGCATGAAATTGACTCCTATTTTTTGCAGGACCTGTGTCTGCTTCAATATTTTATGTCTATAATGAATAACAGCAGGAGAAAACCAGACTATGCTACACAAAGTGGAAAAGTACAGAATTCAAAGAATGTTATACAAAAATGACAGAAGTTAATATGCAGTGTAGCAGAACACTCTAAACAGAATTTTTTATTAGCAGTGCGAATTATTTGGCAGCTTTAAGCAATGAAAGCAGTAGCGAATGTCCGATAACGTGTGCCTGTACGTTACTTCATATAATCATATCAAAGCCCTAAAATGAATTTCCGGTGCAGGCCTGGTCAAGATCAACCTGTCTCTTAATCCATTTATTATCTCAGCCACCAGATTCAAAGGGATGAATGTACAGCCTTTTTTTTCCATGAGGTCACTGTCACTGTGAAGATAAAGACATCGATTGACCGGTAAACAGAGCGCTTTGCCCGCAAACTGAGTTCCTACTCCAACACCACAGACCGGTACAGTGACTGTAATGCTACTGTCGCTGGGCTGATCTGTTTATTAATCTCATGATCCCTTTATACATCATTTTTGAATAATAATCCGAGATACCTCAACACCTGCACCTGCGCATGGAGGACTTTCTACTGGTCATGAGTAATGAGTAGAGACTGAAAGAATAAGGTTGCAGGCACAGGTGTTGTAAATTACGTTCCTCAGTGGGGTTGCTGGGCTTATTCTAAACCGAGAGGAGCCAGTTCCGGTGGTTTGGGTATCTTAAGAGTGCTACCTGGTCAGTTCCCATTCGAGCTCTATTATCCAGATCGGATTCAAACTCCGGTCCTGCTGAACAGATATCTCACAGTTGGCTTAGAAATACCTAGGAATATTCCAGAAGGAGCTTGAATATGTGCGTTGATGGATAATGATGTCTGGGCTGACCTTCGCAGCCTGTGGTGACCATAACCTCTCAACAGGAGAGATGGAAGGAGTGTGAATGAATTGCGGTCACTGTAAAGGACATTGTTCATGTTCAGGCTGTTTAAAGTCTACCGGAATTGGTCATCCTTACAGCTTAATTAGTGCATATGTAATACGTTTACGTGATACAGAGATAATTTTAACATAAATGACCATAAAAAGCACAAAACTGGGTAATTTTATAATGTCGATTACTAGCAGGGCTAAACGAACTGTAAGCAATCGTCTTTTCCTGGTAGTGATGTGAACTCGTTGCTCCGTTTTGTTTGGCACAAGTAAACAAGCAGATCTATTCAGTGAGCAACATTTTAGGTGGTTAGCAGTTTCAAGGAAATGGAGGAGAGGGAGGAGTCTTGTGGAGACAATGAGAATGTGTGTGGCGATAAATCCAATGTAATGCAGCTAATGTTTTGGCGGGGTACACCCTGGACAGCTCGCCAGGCCATCGCAGGGCTATCAGTCACACAACCATTCGCACTCACACCTAGGGGTGATTTGGAACAGCCAGTTAGCCTACTGTGCATGTTTTTGTACTATAGTACTATCTGGCAAAGAATGGGTGTATTATGCAGAAAATATCCAATTAGTTCTCAAAATTGATGTGTGGGAAACAGGAAAAATGAACAAACATACTATGAAAGGACCTGTGTGACTTTGACAAATGTTAAACTGTTAAATGACTTTTATTCATCTCTTAAATGGCAGGTCTTGTGGGGTCTTCCTGGTATGCAATACTAAGTATCTGCCAAAGGTGGTCCAAAGAAGGACAACTAGTGAATTTGCAAAAGTATCATGGCTGTCGAAGGACCATTAAAGCAAGTGGGGAGTGAAGGCTAGTAAGTCTGGCCTGATTCAGCATAAAAGCTATTGTAGCACAAACTGATGAAATTGTTAATGTTGTCTTATAAAGACATACAGACACCACATAGGGCTGCCCAGCCACGGAGTAGTCAGTTGGTTTTAATGTTATGGTTGATATATTATAACCATAATTCACATGCGCCCTCACAACCTCTAATCAGAATCCTCCGCATCTTATTTCAGTCAAAGTAGTCCTCAATGTCAATGTCAGGGTTAAGCAATTCCTCCCCATATGAGGATAGATCCATCTGGTTGAGGATGAGGTTTTCAAAGGTCTCCTCTAGGTCAGTATCTCCAATAAGGACAGCTCCTACCATACGCCCTTGGGTCAGCACCACCTTTACGTACTCAAGGCCTTTAGTGCAGCGTACCAGCAATTCATGATCTGAGCCCAGGCCCTGAGCATTAAACTTCCCCAGTAGCACCACCTGTACGACAAACACATGCAAATATCAGTGTGCAAAAATCTTAGGGTATAAAAAACAATAACAGCAGTATCCATCCTGAAAAGTTAATTTTGATTTAAATTATTATGAATAGTGGCACTTTACAGACATGCTGCACACAGCTGGTTTACTTCAGGTACTAATAATAATAATAATGATAATGATTAACTACCCAGGAAGTTAAAATTATTCACTGGCAATTTGGACAACATTCGAATGGCTGGTGCATAAATATGGTAAGCATGGAGTGATTTCATCGAAGGAAATTGGAAAAGAGCCCATAATGGTTATGACAGAGAATAAGTTGAAGAAAAAGAGGGGCGTAATGTGACAGCAAGCAAATCGAGTACAGAATGTAAGCACTAATCACCTTGTAGTTGAAGAACTTGGTGATGTGTGAAAAGAGCTCAAAACAGAAGTCCAGCTCAGTGGCCTCCTCCTGTACATGGGCCGTTATGCAGCGAGCGGCATAAAAGCCCATCTGACGTGCCTGAGTCCATAAGCGCATCTGCAACATGGGGTTACAAGAGACATGAGACTCAAGTGTCACCATTTCAGCAGAAACACAACAGTTGTGATATGACTTTTTTTTGGACTATTTTTCAAGAACTGCTGGATGGATCATTCTAAAATTTTGTGAGCAGGTTTCCTATGGTCTGTTTAATCTAGTCAAAATTCACAAGAACTGAAGGGTTTAACCAATTCTGATGGCTATATTTATTGTGGTTTATGTACTAATATTACAAAATACAGAAAACTTTCTGAATGGGAAAAAAGTATAATAAATATATAAATATATTTAAAAAAAAATAATTACATGCAGGAAGTACCTATGCACATGTGTCGTTAAATCAATGGGTGGGTGGGTGAATGAGTAAATGAATTAATGAACCAAAGAACAAACCTGCTGCCAAAGGGGGCTAGGTTGCCAGGCTGCACTGCAGACATCCCCAGCTGCATACACATCTGGTTCAGATGTCCGCATCTGCTCATCAACCTTCAGGCCATGATCCTCTGCCAGTTCAAACTGTATTGGGGGATCATTTAAAAGGTATACTTATCTCCCTATCTAGCTATGTTTTCAGATACCCATCTTCCCATTAATGTTTATATATAAGGACTAAAATATGTGCAATCTATGATGGACACTAACAGGGACCTGTCGCTTCAGCATCTACATACGGTCTATAATGTACTTTATATTAAATACCTGAGATCCTGAGATAATAAATCTGGCAGCTTCTTTCTTTCCTGATTTGTCTGACTGAAGAACTAAGTGATAATTGCATTAAAGGATGTCAGTAGTAGTAAAAAAAATATATTTTTTATGAGAGCACACCCCAAATTTATACTTAATATTTGTTTAAACCATATAAAACATGTTAAAATAAAAAAAAACAACTACTGATGTTGTCTTCTTATTCATTACGAACCTTTTTAAAATCAGATATCATCTCTCAATCACTCACACATGGACATACATGTACTGCATACAAATAACTAGACAATTACAGATGAGTATCCAGGCTTTTTAAGGTGTTTGTGTACTTACATTATTACCCTGAAGAAAGGGTTCACAATTTGGGACCACACCTGTAGCACTGACTATAAAGTCACAGCCATACACCTTCCCATTGGTTAACTGTGCATAAACTGGCCACACCCCTGAGGAAAAAACAGAGCTGAAAGATCATAGGATCCTGGTGTACTTCAGGAATTGACAGTAACTGTACAACCTTCTGACGTCAGTCAATTTCAGCTCACACTTTGGTAAAAAATATTTTCTCTGTGATATCCAAGAATGTGAAAATGCACAATGTAGTAATAGCCTATGTATCTCTGCATCTGATAAATACATTTTTATTACCTAAATCACTGTTATGTGTATAAAGTGGTGATTTCATGAAGTCCTGCTGAGAGTAAATTGCTTCAATCTCACACTTGTACTCTATACGCACATTGTGTGACACCTGGGGGTAAAAAAAGAAGACATGAGGGCTTTGTTCTTGGTACTTGCTATAATATACTGTGTTTCTATACAAATATACACACCCCCTGTGCTCCTGTTAGACTGATGTCTTGGTGCCAGTCTGGACCTAAAGCACTACCAAGATCTGCTGAACCTGGTGGAAAAGAACATTAGTACACAGACTGACTACAGTGGATTCTAATGTACCCTTATCACATGCACCCTAAAATCAAGCAACACTGTTCCTGCCAATAATTGAATAACCTACGCTTTAGTGTACCTGCTTTAGGTTTTGAGGCTCCTTCAGTGGTGTAGCGTGTTCTCTTGCAGGGCAGTGGTTTCTCAGGCTTTTCCACCTCCAGTGAGGGGATGAGAAATTGAGCAGCTCCAGCATCAAAGAATGTATTACCTATCGCCTTGTCCTTTATTGCCCATATCACCTCACAGCCTTCCACCTCATAGCTAAAGACAAAGAAACAGAGTGTAGTAACAAATTCAACCACTAGAGGGCACAGGAGAACCCATTGCGGTGTTTCTGTGCTTGACTTGTTGCCTCTACCCAGCTGAACTAGATAACAACACACATCTCTCAGTCTGTGCATTGCTTGTGACATATCTGTTCATACTAAGGCTTATTTGAAAATGAATGCCTTTTTAATATATTAAACGGCTACACTTTGGCAGCAGAAAAGAGGCACATTCTAACAGTCGTGGCTTCACTCAGCATGCTCTCGACTGGTTGTTTCTACCCAGCCAAACTAGTTAACAACACACACCTTCCCTCAGTCTGTGCTTTGCTTTCAATATAATTCTTTCTAATGAGTAGCTTCTCATTATTATGAACAAAACAAGACACAAAATATTAGTTTTACATGTGAACTCACTGGTTATAATAAAATGGTCACTGCAAACGTAGATCTTTACATCCAAATCTGCTCTCAAGATGATGCTGAACCTTTTTTTGGAGAATTCTTCAGCACGCTCGTCCTGGCTTTTAATAATTGCCAGGACATGGAAAAAAAAAACGCTTGTCTCTTTCCTTATCCGCATGGTTTAACAACGGATTATGGCACATTTACTCTATGTTCTACATTCACAGACTTCACTATGCTACCAGTATGGCGCTGGCGCAGTTTTCTCATAGACTTCCGGCTTACGACACATAATGCAGACGATCTATAAGGTTAAAACAGGAAAACATCCAATGTAAGGAAAACTAAAATAAATAAATAAATAAATAAATAAAAATAAAAACACTCAATTTGGAAACATTGGGCAGCACCACTGAGACTTAAAGCAATGATGTCAGTACAAATTAGACACCACTGTTATGGCAACCATCACTGAGGGTCCCTCTCTGGATGAATTACAAGGGCATTTAACATCTGTAAACCAAAATTTTGAGCATGATATACAAGCATACCTATATGCTGGGTATATGTGAGGGTAAGTATATACAAAATATGGGCCCGAAAGCCTTTTCTTTTCAGGGCAGTCAAGGGTGATCTATCATAGTGACCTACTATTGGTACGCAACACTTCCCCTTCAAGATGTATAAATATACCTAGTTTGGTATAGGATTGGTGAGGGTATAGGAGCATATAGGAAATATGGCCTGAAGAATATTCTTCTTTTAATTGGGGTCAAAGGTCAAGGTCACAGTGACCTAATGTTCATATATGACATATTGGTTTTCCACCCTACACATAGGGAATCGAAAGTTACAGCCCAGACAAGGATGGGGACAGACGGATAACTTTAAGGCATCTGCATTATGCAGGGCTCTAATAATTACAGATATAAACACACCTTCATCCTTTATGCAATAAGCACAGCCTAACACATATGTGGCCACAATGTTAGACTGTGTTTACTAGTCTCTGTTCCAAAAATAAACATCAAATAAATTTGGCTTACTTTATTTAAGCAGTTTACAATTTCTGGTATATAAAAGTAGGAACTTACACCAATTCCAAAGCAATTCCTCCATTTCCAATGACCATCATGCGCTTAGCATTTGAAAGCTTCTTCTGAAAATCCTGTTTAAAAAAGAGAAAAAGAAAAAAGGTAAACATTACAGTACATATACAGTATATTTGATCATGTGCATTATACTCAAACATTTTTTTATCTTGACATTTATCTGGAATTAATTAAGAGGGATTGGAAGCCTATACTGGCATGGCCTGGCAGGCCCGTCAAGGTTACTCCAGGCAGTCATGACTCTGTACGTTTACTCTAGCTCACGAGACAATTTGGGACACGCTAAGGTGAAAACGTACATTCTGGAGATGGCCAACACCGGCTCACAATATCAGTGTTAACTTGTGCATGTGCACGGACGTTGTAGCTTTGACTCTGAGCGTTATCTGTCAAAACTGTGATCGGTGGAGAAATAATGTACTGTTCCAGTTCAAAATAAAAAAAAGCAACCATGACTTTGTAGACTGGAAAGAAACAAATTTGAACAGTATTCGAGCTATATAATATACAAGCTTGCACATGGAGTAGACTCTGAGCCTCGCGAAGACAGCAAGCTTCCCAAGTTTTTAACCTCTGTGTCAGATAGCTCTCGCCCTGCGGCCATCAACACCAGTACCAGTGCCCTGAATGCCACTGTTTACATCTGTTCAACACTTCATAATGGTGCTGCACTTAATCATAGCTCTCAGTACTGGGCTACTACCATAGCCACAGGGTTTATTGGATTAAACAACGAATATGGAATGTTACATTTATTAACACTTGTCCTAAAAACAGATCAAGGTTCATTCGTTCAAGGTGGGGTTTTTTAATGTCAGGAAAATTTTATTTGGGATACAGTAACGTAATAGGCAAATCAGGGTTAATCATTTTGGTGTACACTGAACATGTACATCTAACCTTGCTATTTCCCTTTCACTTAAAGTTTTCTCGCTAGAAAGCGTTAATTCACAAAACACCACAATGATGTCTTTTCTGTTTGAATGTGAAACATGCCTAATGCGGTAGTAATCTTAAAGATTTTTGGTATAACACAATCATTCCTGTGTTGCAAATTAAGTCTACTTACATTTTATGGTGTTCGCTGTGATTAATAGAAGGAAAAATAAAACATTTGTACTCCTGAAATCCCAGCATGAATTGGGTGAATGCTCTCTGCTGCTCAAAATCATGGCTGAACTCAAGTTTAAGACGTGAGTGAGATTTTATCAATGTCACCAATCCCTCTCTATATTAATTCTGACATTCCGATTTTTAAAATATGTCTTAAATTTTGGCATCCTTGTTTCCATGAATAAAATAATCCATTCATTTGCAGACACAAATATTACAGAAAACACTCAACAAAGAAGTGGTGTAATGCTGAGAGGTTTTACATATATATTAGTTTTGTTACGTTTTATAATATTTTTAATCGTGGTATAAGTTTATACACACATTAAAATAATTAAAATTTCATGTCATCTCTGTATTATTAATTCTGTGAAAATGGCTGCAATTCATTAATTGTAACAGCATATTAGTACCTGGGCACTGTCCGTGTCCCGTATGCCCAACACATGAGGATTCTTATCCAAGATGAGTTTAGGTCTGGCACCTGTGCAGACACACAGCTTCTCATAAAAGAAGGTATTTCCATCCACTGTCTGCAATACCTACAGGCAAAAACCCATTACAAACATGGTAAAAGGTTTTGGATCAATAATAATAATAATAACAATAATAATAATAATAATAATAATAATAATTATTATTATTATTATTATTGATCATTAAATCCCCATCCAGTGCACCTAACTTTCATCTACCTAGAATATAACAAAGGTAGTGCCACCCACCCCACACACATGCACGCATACACACGCACTAACAGACAGAGACAATAATTTGACTCACATGCTGTTTGGCATCGAGGACTCTAACTGCTGAGTGAATAACCTTCAGGTTAGGATACTTCTCCTCTAAGATGCTGGATGGCTGTTCTTCCACATCAAAGTCCTCTAAAGTCTTGGACACCTTTGAAAAAGACAGGCTACAGAGTTCACCATATATACACAAATAAAGAAGTAGAGAGAAGCAATTTGTAATGTTTTTTTTGCTTTTATAATTTGTGATAAACACTCTGTGTCATTCGCCTTCTGGATTTGCATCATTAGGTAATTAACAATTATTCAGCAAACCCATGGTGGATTCTGCTAAATAGTCCCCAAGACAGAATTTCACTGAGATTTTTACTTATAGATGTGGAAATAATTAATTTAATAAATATGTTAAGTATTATAGGCCTGAACGCTGCAGCAGACGCTGTAGCAAACGACAATAAGAAAATTTTGCATGCGTATTATTGCGTCACCATACAGCACAAACGAGATTACAAATGTCCGCTGCCATTTGGCCTCAAAAATAATGAAACGCCAATAGCTTCCCAACAAAATGTAATAGAATGTCAACAAAATACCACAAAATGTAATCTAAGTGAGATTTGGGTGTTAGCCACTGTGGCCAATTGATGTAAGGTAGGAACTAGCCATCGACGGTCAGAACTCAGATTTTGTAACGTGGCAAGCAGCTAGCGGACACCTAGCACTCAATGACGACATCTTTTAAAACTCAACCAAGGTTTGAATAAAGTTTTGGGGTTTTTTTACCTGGAAAGAAACAAGACCATACTGAGTAGCTTTCTTCTGTTTTTTTTTTTTTTTTGGTGTACAAATTTTTGAAAATTACATTTTGTTAAATTTAAAAATCAGTGAGTGTAAACTGAGTTATTGTCTGGATGATATGAATTTTAGAATGCAGGCTGCTAAGACCTGTATTGGATAGCATTGGATTTTTTTTTTTATTATTTTGCTGTTGATATTGGGGAGGGATGACCTGAACAGGGTGATGTGTATCTTGGTTGTACATGGGAATAAATCTACCTGTACTTGTTCTGATTCCAAAAGCATACCTGTCTCAAATTAGTGACAGTCTTCACCAGTGGAGCGGCTGTCAGAAGAGCAACGTCCTCCTTAGGAAACTGAAAAGCCAGCTGGGGGGTGGGTGGGGTGGGATGGGATAGCACAGATGAGATATGGCTGGATGGAAATAAACACAGAGCATAAACAGCTCACTATAAAGTCAAAGTTGATAAATTCACCTGTTCTGCACAGGTGACCCCTGAAATTCCTCCTCCCACAACAATGAATCTGAAGTGGTTCTCTTTCAGGGAGCTTCCTGCCATACCACTCAACGCCACCTACACAAATTCATAACACACACACACACACACACACACACACACACACACACACATAGAAAGAGAAAGACACATCTGTCCAACTATCCTTGTGAACACCTGCCATTGACATAATGATTAGTGGAGTTACTTAATGTTATGTCTACACTAAACTTAACCTTAACCTCAATAATGAAGGGGGGTCAACACTTTCTTTGTGGGGATCAGTATGATGTCCCCAAAAGAAAACATTTTCAGATATCACAATCCTTGTGGGGACATTTTGTCCTCAGAAGGACGGGCGTGCATGCCCACACACACACACACACACACACACACACACACACACACACACACACACACACACACACACACACACACATGCTTGTGAAAAGACTTGTTTGTGACTAGCTGTCACTTACACATTGAGTTTCACACTGACAAGACAAAAAAAAAATTAGGTGTGATGAGGCCTGATGTCAAACAACGTTGATGCATTTTAATTCTTTTTATATATATATTTTTTTTATAACAGCACGTCTCGATTGTTTTCTCCCTCTTCTTCTTCCACACTAGTTTACCAACAAAAGCAATATTTGATTTAATAAACCATCAACCATTTCTACTTGCGTTTAACATTCTCGATCATGCGTTCTTATCATAAGCCTTATGAATTTTTTACTTTAACAATACATCGTGTCCTCACTTTTCTTCGTCTAAAATAATAAGCACGTAGTTTGTCATGTTACACCTCCATCCAGAAGACTCACTGACACTGGAGACTCCTTCCTTATACAGTACTTTAAGGAAGCGTCCACTTACAGAACGCTGCTGTTGGTTGTTATTGTTAAATAATTTACTTTTTTTAAATTTTATTACCAGGTTTTGATTACATCACATGCACCATGATTAAGTCGTTACCATAGAAACAATACCATCGTTACCATAAAAAGCTTCTCACTGAAAAATCTGCAACAGTGCTATGCTATAAAGCCATGCAGGAGCTACAAGGTTATGACTATACGTGATAATATAGCATTTTCGTAGTGATAGAATCGTAATTCATGATAACTTTATCTGTGTAATGATATAAAGATCAGTTCATTTCCTGCTTAGACATTAAAGTCTCTGATACACAAACACACAACACAAGTACATGAAATCGAACTGTGCTTTAGTTTTGCACTGACCTTTGACCTCTGACCTCCTACACACCTAGTGAGTGGCCTGTACCTTGCGACAATGTACGCTCGTACAAACGTGCTGTTTTTTGTTTCACTCTTTCTCTCGCACGGTTCCTCTGTTACAAACAAAAGTCTTTCTTTTCTGTGTTTCTGGCTTTCATTCTTCAATTTCTTTTTTTAAAGATGTTCAACTGGAATTTACTTCTGAGCGTGTATTCTCAGGTTATCTGCTCTACAAGTCATTACACATATGAGGTATGTTTAATTATTGATGCACCTATTTTCTTTCTTTTTTCTTTTTTGCTATTTTTCTTTCTTTTCTACTTTCTTCCTCTCTTGCTTGCTTTGTGCCTGATCAGAAATAGCCATGTTGGAAGACACAGCCTACAGATTATAAAAAACAGGAAGTATGCCCTTCTTTCTTTCTTTCTTTCTTTCTTTCTTTCTTTCTTTCTTTCTTTCTTTCTTTCTTACTTTCTTACTTTTTCATCACAGACTTTAGTTTAGTTTTGCTTCTTTCATTTGTTTTGTTCCTTTACTTATCTAAAAAACTGTTATGCTAATACATTCAGTTAGCTAATTTTTTTGTCTTTTTCTTCTCAAATTATTTGCAGTGCTTTTTTTCTTGTTGACTCTTAAGGCTCTGAGGGTTTGAAAATAAATGTTTTGCATGTTTTATAATAGCTATAACTATAAAAATACCCTTGTCTAACTATATTTCTCTATATCTCTTTTTCTGTCCATCTTTGACCGTGACCTCTGACCTTGTACACCTCTCCATACGTCCCTCCTCCGACCCGCAGCAGCATCTCAAAGTCATCCTGTGGGTTTTTGGTGGAGATGTCCAGCGCTGCTCGGTGTTGAGGGTCCATCGTTACGGCAGCAACCACACAAGCATTGGACACACACTCTTCTGCATGTGTGTATGGGAGTAAGACAGAGAGAGAGTGTGTCTGTGTGTGTATATGTGCTTGTGTGTGTGTGTGTGTGTATGTGTGTGTGTGTGTTTGTGTGTGTGTGTGCGCACGTGTGTGTATGTGTGTATGTGTGTGAGTGAGTGATGTTCTCTTTTTCTGTAGTGCATCAGATCCACTCAGTTGCTCTCACAAAAAAGTGCACATCCTTCTTCCTCCTCACATTTTGGAACCTCCCTCTGACAGACACACACACACACACTCTCTCTCTCTCTCTCTCTCTCTCTCTCTCTCCCTCCCTCCCTCACTGTGTGGTTCATTTAAATCAAGTTTGGTTTTATTTCCTGTTTGCACATTTGTGTGTGTGTGTGTGTGTGTGTGTGTGTGTGTGTGTGTGTGTGTGTGTGTGTGTGTGTGTGTGTGTGT
>JBCNYG010000022.1:16872864-16884483 GCA_039654305.1 Porochilus rendahli | reverse complement strand
GGCTGAGATGGGTGCCAGCCTCCCCGCGACCCTAATTAGGAATAAGCGGTTCAGAAAATGAATGAATGAATGAATGTCTCTCACTGTCTATGGTGAGAGGCATGTAAAAGAACCATAGCTGATTTTCGTCAAGAGTAGGCTGCATAGCCATCAGCGTGTTTCTACCCTGTGATGGCCTGGCGAGCTGTCCAGGGTGTACTCTGCCCTCGCCTAGAGTCGGCTGAGATAGGCGCCAGCCTCCCAGCGACCCTAATCAGGAATAAGCGGTTCAGAAAATGAAGGAATGAATGTAAAGCTGCTTTATGACCACGTCAATTGTCATGAACACTATACAAATAAAACATGAATTGAATGGAATGGAATCAATGTATGCACATGTTCTCTATAGAAAATGAAACACGTTATTCATATCTGTATTTATATTCTTTATCTGTTTAATCCATGTAATGTATTTGGTTACATCACTATTAAGTGCATATGACAATATGAAGGAGGTGAGGTTAGAATATTCATGGCCTTTGTCCCTCAGATTACATGCATGAAATTCTGAATGCCACATCACTTCTTGTCCAAACAAAAGAGCGGAGGAAGCCTATGTATACTGACATGTGAGCTATCTAATTAAATGGGTACTTACAGTATGTTAAAATGAATCCATACTCCAACTAATGATTCACAGCCAGTTCATGTTTACCATTTTCTCTTACTCACAAACAAACACACACAGCTCAAACAGCTCATGCACCCACGCACTGAATTGCTCATAACACAAGCAGCTATTGACACTAGATTGTTTTATAAAATTAGGAACATAATTTAACTTGGGGCAACAAAAGAGATGCTGGACTATAATTGAGCTGTGGCTAAAGTGTGCTTCAGTGTGAAAAAAAAATTAAGTAAAAATTGTTGACAGAAATTAAAGTTCCCTTTTCAGAATGGAGAAATCACACATCTAACGGGTAAATGTAATATACTACAAGAATTTAAATTTGAACACACTGTACTGTATAAATGACACAATGAGTGAAATAGAGTACACCAGGTACTTTTACTTCAATGGTCAACTAGGGGCAGTTGTAGCCTAATGGTTAGAGAAGTGGGTTTGGGACCAAAAGGTTGCTGGTTCGATTTCCAAACCAGCAGGAAAAATGTGTGGTGGTGGGGGAGTGAGCTTCACCTTCCCTTCCTCCACATTCATGGCTGAAGTGCCCTTGAGCAAGGCACCTAACCCCCAACTGCACTCCGGACACCCGCGATGTGTCTGGCAGCCCAGTGCTCACTGTTTGTGCTCACTGTTTTTGTACAGTGGGATTTTCAGTGTAGCAAAATATATAAAGATATGTACAGCAAAAAAGTTAAAAATAAAAACTTAAACTATCTTTCCTTGGTGCACAGGAATCTCAGAATGTACATTACTTTTGGATGGATTGTTGCTTATATGTGAAGTCCATTATTGACCTGTTGAACAGGGTCTTGTGGTTCAATTTCATCCTGGTGGGTCTGCTTCATGGTTCACACTGCTTCCATAGGGAACTGATTACTTAACAGGACAACAACAGCAAGTTCAAAAAGTAGAGAGCAGACGTAAAGACCTGCTGTCAGGCCCAAGAAGACAATTCTGTCAACAGATGGAAAAAAGGTTAGTTTGATATTCTTCTCACTACTGTAGAGGAAAACAAAACACTTAAATACAGGGATGGGCAGCATTTATGATACATGTATTTAAAATATCTATTTCAAATGCAAAATAAGATTTTGTATTTAATAAGGTAGAGGAAAATTGTTTAATATTTTGGATTAGAAATACTCTTGTTATGTAGATTTTAAGGCTTATGAATATTGTAAAATGGAGTCTGTGAGACAGATGTGTGATGTTAAATGATACCTGCAGCCTCATGAAGATTGGAAACAAGCAGTTTTATGGTTTTCCATTAATTCTTATCATAAAAAGCTATACTTTTTGTTATGTTAGGTGCATTTCTGTAATTTGCAGCATTGTGTTGCAATGATCAATATTCTTTTTTGGTTATGTTTAACAATAAAACATATTAATTATTTAAGGATCATTTATTGTCGACTAAGTGCTAAAATTTACTTTCAAACTTCCAAGTGTCAAAAACATGCCTTGAAAGGCAGAAAAAAGCTGCCAAAACAACAGGCTGATAAATGGTTGAGGAGATACAGTATTTATTTTGATATGGCATACCAAGTATTTTGTAGTGTATTTTGATACAATTAAAGTATTTCATCTTTGTCCAGCTAAACATGTGATTAGATGTCAGCGTTGGGGAGAAATTGTAGACAAACATTTGATGACCAGTTTGTTCAAGTAATCAGACAGCCAGAAGTTAACCCGAGTGATCACAATTAGTGGTAATTCAAAAACTGTTAACATGTCAGCATTCAGCTGTGCTTTGAACAAACAGCAAGCTGAATATTTTAACCGGGATTTAAAAACAAAACAAAACTGAAGATCTGAACTGAATCATTGGACAAATTGGCTGAGATAACCCACATACACAGTGGAAAATACACCAATCAGCCATTACCTTAGCACCACCTGACCAGTCTGTGACTAGGCAACCCATACAGGTAAGCAGACTGTGACGCATTGTGTTCTGACACCCCAGCATTAACAGTTTCAGCAGTTTGTGCTACAGTAATTGCACCTTCTCTTCCTCCACATTCATGGCTGAAGTGCTCTTGAGCAAGGCACCTAAACACCAACTGCCAGTTCACTGGTTTTCCTTCATTAGATCACATTTGGAAGGTTCTTCTCACTTCTACCAGGAACATTCCACAAGATCTGCCGTTTGTGTGAAAATGCCACTTTATGTGACTTTAGATCAGAGGCCTCAGGGACCTTTTTCTTTAACCATCAATTCACCTTCTTATGTTGAAATAGAAATTAATACCTAAGTAAAAATGTATATATTTTCAAAGCATAGGCTGTAATCCTTTTGAAATGTTACTAGGTAAAAACTGCTTAATTTCTCATTTCACAAGAAAACTAAGTTCTCAACTTAAATCAACATACAAACCTGTACAAGTTTGTGTCGTACACGTGGCAGAACCCCTTGCTTGCACATTTTCTCACACTCCATTTCAAACAGGTGAAGTCAATGGCAGATCCAAAATACACTGGAGATGGTATTCCAGCTGCACAACAAAAAGTAGCAGATGGCATAAAACATCACTCAAGCAATTATTTCATCCAAAATGTTCAAATATTTTCTTAACAATATGAAAGAGAATGTATCTTAAAGGAAATAAGGCATCCTGGGATGTATTTTTTCGTCCATAGGTCACGTTATGGCAGCTATCACTAATTGCGCCGCCCATTTGAACCTTTTGACGAAAAATCATGAAACTTGGTGTACAGTTTCCACTTCTGAGTAGGAAAAATTTTGCCTCTTGGACCTTTGAAGACTGCCAAATTGGACATGTTTTTTTCACAGTTATGATTGTAGCAAAAATTCTTGCATGCAGAAATTTATTTCACACATCATCTTAACCTATTCTGAACTTGAGACTATTCCTCGTCACTGAATGATGTGTTCCGATTACTCGCATGATTTCATCTAACATCAATCATAACTTGTTATACAAACCTGTGAAGCCATGCTAGTTCAAGTACTAACGGAATCATACTAAATATGAGGAAAATCCCTATAGATGGGAATCCCCACAGATTTAATCATAGATGGATATTGAATTAATCAAATTAATTCAATATCCATCATCCAAACCACTTATCCTTTAGGGTCACAGGAAAAGCTGGAGCTAATCTTGCAAGTTGCCAGTCTATCATAGGGCTAGCACAGACACACACCTTCACACTCACATTTGCACTTACAGAGAATTCAGAGTAGCCAGTTGATCTAATGTGCATGTCATGAACTATCGGGGGAAACCAGATTACCTGGAGAAAATCTGCAAAAGCACCGAGAGAACAAAGAAACACCTCACAGAAAGATGACTCTTTACCCAGATCCTTCCTGCTGTGAGGCAACAGTGCTAACCACTATGCCACTCCCATGGAAATATAATAAGAGAAAATAGAACTCTGTTTTGCATTGCATTTATCTCTAAATGTCGGGAAAATGTGTTGGATGAGTAAAAATTGACACTCATTAAAAGATTCAACTTTTTAAAAAATCTGCCCCATGTTTCCTTACCTAGTGTTCTCACCGCTAGAATCTGCAAGCCAATGGCCAATGACTTCAGCTCAGGAATGATGCACCTGCAATAAAGTCACTTAGTACAATGTGATGCTGTAGAGTAATGCACTTTTCATGGTACAAAAGGAAAAAAAAATATATATATATCATTTAAAAGAAAAAACATTTTATTTTTTACTAACCGTATCATGACTACAAACACAGGTGTATATCCCAGTGCTTTAATGAAACAACTGACACCAAATATGGCCATATATGAGATCAAACTGCGACCGCACGCTGGTTTGTGAGGACACTGTCCAAGAGATACAGATGTGCCGCCCTCTACTGGAGACAGGTTCATCACACAACTGCAATTATGGAAGACCTGCAGAATAATAACAACAACAACAACAACAACAAATCCTGGAATAATTAGGACATCACTTAAACATACACTTTAAATCTGCTAAAATTACTTATCTAAAATGATTATGTTTAACAAGCACATATACACATGGATCACAAGGTATGTTGATTTTACAAGACTAAATTTGTAACACCACAGTGGAGTTGTAAGCACATCTGCCTCATAGAAAGACGGTTCGACTCCTGGAACATTCTATGATTCTATGTTCCTGTGCTTGCAAGAGTTTCCTCCAAGTACTCAGGTTTCATCCCACAGTTCAAAGACTTGCACATTAGGCTATTTGGCTGTTCTACATTGCCCCTTGGTTTGAGTGTGAATAGTTGTATCGGTATGAGCCCTGTGAGGAACTGGCAGGCGATTCAGTGTGCACCTCACCCTTACCCAAAGTCAGCTGAGATTTATCCCCACGACCATAGTAGCATAAAGCGGTTCTGGAAATATGAAATTCACATTAAAACTGGTCTCCTAATTGTTTTCCATGGCTCTATACACATATACAGAGTTGATATGAAAAGTCTACGCAAAATGGCAATGGCCTGTTAAATTGCAGATTAAAACAAACAAACAAACAAAAAACAACTCAGGAAACTTAACTGCATTAAACCTCATGTGCATAAATAATAACACTTTGTGTGCATATGCATGTAGGTTTCTCATACTGTGAAATTGTTACCATATTTTTGCCCTGCCCTGTGGAGCTTGTACATCCTGCAAGACATGGGGACATGTACGTAATGTCATCAGTAGCACACACTGGATCCCACTTTGTTGCAGAACATGAACAGTTCTGGTTACACTGTGAGAATAGTGTCTGTTCAACATGTGAAATCTGGGAAGTGCTGATTGGGGAGACATAGTTGAGGATGAAGTTAGAGTGTAGCTATTTACATAAAGACACACAAACATTACATTTAGCAAGTTTACAACTAAACTTATCAGGAGTTCACAATATTATTCTGATATACAATATTTAATTTTCAAATGTACTGGGAAATGAAAATGATTTGTTAAGTCATGCATTTATTTAGTTTCTAGTGATGTTACCAGTACTAAACAAAAATCTTGGATTGTATTAATTTTTTCCCTTTCTTATTTCTTAAAGAAATCATATTGATATGATTAGGTTACCCGTTATAAGAGACAGTGAGACCAGCCAGCCGTATGTTGTCACACTTATTCATGAAGAGTAGCAGAAAGAAGAGAAAGGCCAAGCAAGAGGTGAGAAATGAGAGTTTGGCTGTTGATAGCAATCCCAGCTTATACCTCTTCATTAGCAATCCACCTAGAAAAATCCCCAACGTTGACATGGGCAGGTTAGCCAAACCTAGTACATAGACAGAGAGTCAAAGCTTCAGTTGTACTTTAGTTTTTGGGGCAGAATTATTATAATTCTTTAAATCAAACATAATTAATTGAAGTAATACTCAAATTAAGTGCAAAGGTTTTACAAACCAAACCTTGATTTACAAAAATATGCATATTCTGGTTATTTTAATATAAACAAGCATATAAAAATATGTAGAATGCACCAGAGGACCTTATAAATCCTTTCAAATTCACCTAGATTAAGAATTTTTTTTTTTTGTTGTTGAAAGAATGTTGATGCTAAAAAAGCTTGAGCTGAGCATAACAGATACCACTTCTGAAGATAGTGGTGATAAATTTGCAAGCTGTACTTGCTCTTTCTGTGTAAACATATTGCAAATGATTTACTCATGGACAAACTTTATAAACTGATTCAATGTTCATCGCACCTAATAGATTTTGACTATTCAAATTTCCCTTGAGAGTAAAAGCAAATCCAACTGCTGACATTATTTTTGCAAAAAAAAAAAAAAACGTCTGTGATGGAGCCTGTTCGCAGATGTAAACACCTAATTAAAACGACTTGACTTAGCCAATTGTGTCTATTTATTTAGGGTTTGTCTTGTCATGATATGTGTAAACAGTAATCCAAAACTTATTATAGAAGTTGTAATCAAACAAAAAAAAAACATTTACCTTTAACACTTTGCAAATGTAAGAGTTTGTGTCTACGGCAAGCCATTTGTAGACAGCTTTAAATTAAATATAGATGTTACTACTTTTATGTTCTTTCATTTTCTGAATCAATTTATCCACAGGGAGGCTAGAGCCTATCTCAGCCAACTCTGGGCAAAGACAGCATACACACTGAACAGCTCTCCCGACCATCGCAGGGCCGGTTGAAGACAATGTGAAATTTCAGATATCAGAAACTAAGTTGTAACTAGTTTAAATATAATTTTCTGATATAATTTTTGTTTATCCTACTCAAAAGGCTAAAGTTTAAAATCAGAATTTTAAATTCTGATTTAAAATCAAGTGATTGATATCAAAAACTGAAAGCCCAAAGTAACCATGTCATTCAGGTATATTCAGGCTGCATATTTAAATCGTTTAACAGTTTCATTTAATTTCATTTTATCCTTTTGTATATTTGCATTTTATGTAGTACTGTGTAATCTGCTATGTAGAAGAAACTACATTTATTTCAAAGTATACAAAAGAATCGATGTAAAAGTTATACGAAATGACAATACAGTCTAGTTGAATGTAAAAAAGCAAACAAAAAGTAGTCTTTTGAGTCCTGCAGGTGCGGAATTGTGCATTATAATTTCACTAGAATTTAGAGACTTAAACATGTACCAGCATGACAATGTCCCTGTTCGGTTTGACAAAGTTACTTTGGAAGAATGCAAGTGGCCTGCACGGAGCTCAGATCCCCACCCCACTGAACATCTCTGGGGTGAACTGAAACACTGTACCATGGTTCCTTACCAAACATCATGTTTTTATTTTATTTTTTTTAATTATATGTTTTTGTGTATTCTTAGCCAAATTTTATTACTTTATAAAAGTGTTTTGTGACAATATAAATTCATTAATTCATTCATTTTCTGAGCCACTTAATCCTAAGGGTCACGGGAGGCCAGAGGTGCCTATCTCAGCCAACTCTGGGCAAAAGTGGGGTACACCCTAAACAACTCATGAGGCCATTGCAGGGCCAACACACATACAACCATTCACACTTACACTTTAGGAGCAATCTGGAACCGCCATTTAGCCTACTGTGCATGTTTTTGGACTGTGGCGAGAGACTAAATCAGGAATGAGATGTTCAACAAATGGATATTGTGGCCAGGTGCCCACAACCCTTTGTCCTCACTGTGTATATGCATAGGCTTTGTGTGTGCTTTTAACAAGAGCTACTCACCAATGAGGAAATTTGCTCTAGAGGAGGACAGGCCAAAATGCTGCTCCATGTATTTGGCCTTAAAGGTAAAGTGGCCGATTAAAGAACTGAAAATCAGGACCTGGGCACAGAGGATTAGGGTATAGACAGGGCTACCCAGGAGCTTCATCAGCGAGGACAAGAAGCCTGCACATTAAAAGAGAGGTTATAGGTGTGTAAGGTTTGCTGCTATTTATCCTGATGAGTATGCTGAGCATGTTTGTACAACAAAACACCAAAAGCATTTTTAAACTTTAAAATAAAGCTTGGACCCAGGTATGGCCCATGAAGCCACCATGTGTTATGAAGCGTTTTTCTATTAAATGTAATTAAATAAATATAATTTCTGAAATTAGTCCATGCTTGATAAGTACCCCTGATATCATTCCATCTCATTAACATATTTCACACACTAGAAATCAACACAACATCTAATATTAATGATCAAGATGAATAGCACATCCAAATACATTTTTAGTATAGCATCTGCTGTGTGGAATCCCTCCCCTGGGCTGGGGTTAGGCCACGCCATTATTGTTTGCAGCAGTATTATTAATTCCGATTGGCCAACATATCATCTGGTACAAAAAAGGATGCCAACTACCTTTTGCAGTGTCAGCCAGCTTCATATATAACATAGAGCAATGTGTAGAATGTTGCTGGTTGTCAGGATGAGAGCTGAGATTGTCCTGGTGTTCTGCTTCTTGCTTGAGTAAAGAGCGAGGGAAAAACCAGAATGGAATGCCAGCCAATAACATCAGGGCAGATGACAAAAAGAAACCCACCCACCAAGCACCGACCCATCGGGCATCCATTGGAGTGATGGTTAATCGTTCTAAAAAAATAAAATACAACAACAATAATACACACTAATAATGTATATTTGTTTAATATACTATAAAACAAAAAACTGAAAGAGCAAAACATCAGAACTAGAAACATACTGTAAAGCAAGGAGAGGTCTTACCGGTGTTGACGAATCCAAAATCAACATACATTTGGGAAAACAAAGAGCCCAGTATGTAACCAAACATGGGACCCATCAATGATACTGCTTGTAGGCATGCTGTCAATAGAGATTTTTAGAGGAACAGTGATTCAAGGAAAAAAAAACACCTTAAATGGTTCATAACTTGGTGTGTTCAATCTGTAAACATGTCTTAAATGCTCTGAGAAGGAATGGCAACTTCACCAAAGTGGCAAATGATTACCATTTCAATATGTAAGATGTTTTGGAAGAATCGAAATTTAAATGTTCTTATTTTGGAAAAAAGGAAGAAGAAAAAAAAACATAAAATGTGCTGTAATATGTGAGTGAAATAGTTAAATTATTTAAAAATCACTGTTTTCAATATTAATTTCAATTAAAACAAAGTTTGAAGTTTAACTAAATTTTGAAGTTGTACTTTAAGTATATGAAGAGTTTGTTTGCAAAAACAGGTAAGTCCAATTGTTTTAATTGTTAGAAAAACTATTTTTAAGAAGCTTTACAAGAAAATAAAATCCTCAGTAGCTTTCAAAAACTTTTTCAGTAGCTTTAAAATATTGTTTAATAAAATATATTTAATATAATGTTTTTCTTCATAAGTAAAACTATTGGACCTACCTGTTTTTGTAAACAAACATAATACTTTAAATATACTTTGCCTATGTAAAACACAGAGTTCTCTGGCTTTGCAAAGTCATCAATGTACGAGATCCCCAGAGGCATGAGTGGTGTTTCTCCTATTCCTCGAAGGGCGTTTCCCAAGAACACATAAACCCACAGGTTAGATTCAGGTTCTTTGAGACAGTCTTGGCCTACAAATACAATATGTATCTGTTAATTTTTTATGTAATATTTTAGGTTTTATACTAATGAACTTCCTTAGTGTCTCAGTTTATTATTTTTTATTCATGTGGAAACTTATTATCGATTAATTACTTAATTTAGTAACTACTGTTATAACTATGGAACTAAATGAACAGCTACAGTATGTAGTTAGAAGAATGAAGAAATGGTCCAGACCTCAGACTTTACATTGATAACTTTGAATCTCAGTGAACCAAAATGATACCTGACCTGAAGTCCTCTGAATTCTCTAAGTGTATGTCTGGGTAATTGCTTTGCATTTTTACATTTTGACAGGCAACAATATTAACAGTTTGATTCACTGATTCTGGTACTGTCGTGTCATATTTGTACCTGGAGAAGTAAAAAAAATAGGAAACAAAGAAGATAGTGTTTTATTTAATCAAACTGCATACGAAGGTCTGCAAATCATCACTGATTTAAAACTTACGGTCCCATGAAAAAATGAGGCAGTCCAGTGAGAGCAGAACCAAGACTCATCAGAAAACAACCACATCCTATCAGTCTGGGTCTGTGCATTTTCGCCCCATAATGGCTTAATAGAGCTAGAAAAAGCAGATTACCTGAAAAGAGAAAAGCTTGAGAACTAGCAGACACATAGAAAGGTGGATGGACAGAAAAGTTTGAACTGTGTGTTGCTATGGTGTTTCTGGACCCTTTGAGAATTGGTCTCCTGCAGGTTGTACCAGTTTGAATGTTTGATTTTTGCCCATTATGAATGTAAACTAGCACTATGTTTGAGTTTACAAACAACTAAAAGTTAAAGATGTAGTTACATATGTTCAAATTTAACTTAGGTTATATCTTACACCTAAAAAAGTAGAAATGGCATATTTTTACCCATCTCAAAACTGCCATCGATGAAGCCAGCGAGAGTGCTGGACAGGCCAAACCTCCTTTCTATCTGAGTAATGACGCTTTTCATGTAGGTGCCAGCCAAAGTCTTGATGAAATATGTAAAAGCTAGGAATAAAGTAAACATCTGCAGGATTCACAGGCAAGAGAACCAGTGAATCATCAGAAGCAAGTTAAGCAAGTAATTTTCATCCTTATTAGTTTGGAATAATAAATTACAGTATATTGAAACTAAACATAACAGCAATAAAACTACATACAAACTTACTTTAGTTTTGTTGTTCCGTTGGTTGTAAATTGTCTGTTGACTTGTGATTGTTGCATTATCCCCATCTGTTGCATCAACCATTTTAATGCTAAAAAATATTAGTAGACAAAGAAGCAACATAGCAGTTGTAGCACTATGGAACATGTTACCAAAATGTGTTCAGTTGGATAAAAAAAATGCTTTTTATTGGATAGTCTTAATGTACAATTGGTGAAGTAATACAAGAGGAGGAAATATTTACACAAATTTATGTCTTTCTCAATAATAAGAAAACTACTTTTTACATATGACTGCAATGGTTCTTTTACATATGTTTCACCACAGACAGTGACAGACATGGCTGGCTTTTAATAAGACTGTTATTTTTGTTATTACTATAAATTGTTCATTGTTTACGTATTCTCATCAGTATGATCCAATATTACATGAAATAAATACTTGAATAGTACTTGGTTTCTGATTTATCTTCATTTGGTTTATATTTCTTAATTTATTCACTAATGTTAAACCGTTCCATATGGTTTAACGTTCATTAATGCTGTATAAATTAAAAAGAAAAATTGTGAGATTTTTTTCTGAAAAATTGGTATTTTCAGTGTTTTTTTTTAAATTAGCCATACTTTTACCTCAATATACTTGTCGGAATGTGTTTCTTTTTTGGTCTCATTGTATGCAATAGCATTGTTCAATAAATTTTCACCAAAAAAAATATAGAGAAGTAAATTTTTACTTAATTTTATTAGAAGCCCTTTTAGACAAAAGTGGTGGTGTATAATCTTCACTGCATACGTCATATATATA
>JBCNYG010000022.1:16855622-16872764 GCA_039654305.1 Porochilus rendahli | reverse complement strand
TACATTTGTCCATGTGAACAAAAGGGGGGGGATTAGTGAGGCTGTGTGTGTGTGTGTGTGTGTGTGTGTGTGTGTGTGTGTGTGTGTGTTTGTGTGTGTGGGAGTGCGAGAGAGAGAGAGAGAGAGAGAGAGATTGGGATTAAAGGGCAGGGAGGCCCATTGCACCGATCTGTTTGCTAATTCCCTCTGCTAACATTAGTCTATATTCAAATCTGTTACAGCTCTGTATATCGATTAACAACTATAACTACTAGGGCTGGGTTTTGACACTGATTTCCTGAATCAATTCGATTTTGACTCACAAGGTCCCGACTCAATTTGATTTGATATCGATTCCTTGAGCAATATTTCAGCCACAGTACCTGTTTTGCTTAAATTTGAAATAGAGTCTTATAGCGGGGGATTTTCAACCACTGTGCCGCGGCACACTAGTGTGCCGTAAGAGATCGTCAGTTGTACCGTGGGAAATTATCCAATTACCGTTGGCCATTGTCGAGTGTCTGTGCTGTAGTGACTGGCAAAGTAATGTAATACTCTTCCATGCCAGAGAGTGCAGTGGGTAGCTTAATTACCTTAATTATTCTTAGAAACAAGAGAATTAGTGATGTTCTTTTGTCCCCTAAAAGGACATGGGATGGGGTGTGTTTCTAGTGTGCACTAGAAACTATCACTTGCGCACAAGTTACCTGAGGTTTCTCGTGTGCACTAGAAACTTTTCATGAAATTTGTTTCCCATGTCCCTTTAGGGGCTCTGTAGTGATGCATGCAGGTTTTTAAAAAGAAAAAAGTTCAAACTCCGAACTGGGCCCTGGACAAAATTCTGACCCAGATGAGGTCCTTAATATGAGTTGGTGGTCAAAAGAAAGCAAAGACAGTGAGCCCGAGGTGATACCGTGAAAGCTAGCTTTTGTTCGGCTTTACTTTCACCGGGGATGTGACGACACCCACGCCGTTGTGCTTGGTGTGTGGCGAGAAGACCAACGGTGCCACGTTGCCAAGCAAGCCTAAACCCCATCTCTAAACGAAGCACCCATTACTTCAAAACAAGCCGATGGACTATTTTGTTCTCCTGCGTGAAAACACAGAGAAACGGGAAACCTTTATGGGGAAAAACACAAAGTTAAAAGAGAGAGAGCGCTCAAAGCTACATAGTTACTGAACTTAAAGCTAATTCAAAAAAGTCCCACACTGTGGCAGAGGCGTTAATACCACCTGCCTGCAGAGCCACTGTAAATGAGATGCTCGTTGAGAAAGAGCTTCGTGTGTGTTCATCTAAACAGGCCCAGGTTTCACACTGAGTGGGTTTAATCTATATTGTGATTACACAAACTGTATTAAGCTACAGAGTGTTGTTTTGTAACATTTTTGGTTTGTGGTGTGCCGCAAGATTTGTTCAATGTAAAAAATGTGCTGTGGTTCAAAAAAAATGTTAAAGAACACTGCCCTAGAGCTACAAGTACTCCAGTTTATTGATTAGAGACATTGTTACAGCAATGCAGTTGCAGCTTGCCATGCACTTCCAAGGAAAGATAACCGGGCTAAACCAGCTATTATAATTTGGTATGTAAACAGAAAAGTTAGGGTTGACTAATTAAGAAGTTAAGGTTAGCAAATTAAAAATAAATAATTTCTGACCAGGTATTGTCAATTATACACTTTGATAGTAGAGGTCTCTGACTCTGTGGTAGGGTGCCGGATTGCTTATCCGAAAGGCGGGGGTTCAAGCCCCACTATCAGCGTGTTGTTACTGCTAACTGAGTTATCAAAGGCCGGCCATGTCTCTCACTGTCTGTGGTAAGGGCATGTAAAAGAACCATTGCTGATTTTCGTCAAAAGTAGGCTGTATAGCCGTCAGCATATTTCTGCCGTGCGATGGCCTGCTGAACTGTTCAGGGTGTGCTCTGCCCTCGCCCAAGTCGGCTGAGATGGGTGCCGGCCTTCACACGACCCTAATTAGGAATAAGCGATTCAGAGAATGAATGAATGAATTAATTAATTAATTTTTGTTAGTGGAGTCTTCAACATCAATCTCTTTATTTCTTATGGGCAAACACATACAACTGAGTTTATAAACTCTTTGTTTTGAATGGGATTGTATTCTTCCATTGCTACACTTATTGGTAATATCTACACAAATGTTACTGAAGAGAACATAACTGGATGTCTAGTTATAAATTATGTAAGTGACCATTTAACAATTTTTTTTTTCAACTTCTGATTTTGGTATACAATAGAAGGTTGAAATAGAAACCAGGCATTTTATGAGACATGTAAGGGAAACTGTCATTAACCATTTCAGAAATAACCTAAATTTATGATTAAGATACTGTAAACACATAAAAAATTCATTTTCATTTTGTATGACAGACATTGCCCTCTGCTGGCTAAAGCAGCCAAAAAATATAGAAACAAGGGATAACTAAGGGTTTTAAAAATGCTTGTAAAAGAAAAAATACTATATAAGAAGAATTTTCTGAAATTAAGAAAAATGAAATCTGAAAATAAAAATAAGGAATATAAAAATAAACTGTCAAATATTTTGCAACTTGTATAAAATGAATTATCTATTATTTAATAGAAAAAATAGGACTAATATGAATAATACATGGAGCGTGTTAAATGAAGTGTGGCATGGTGGCGTAATAGTCCCTGTACAGAATGGGGGCAATTTTGTGTGGAGTTTGCTTGTTCTGGGCGCCAGCGTCCCCACGACCCTAGTTAGGATTAAACTGTTCAGAAATTTAATGAAAGAATGAGTAATTTCATGTGTGAATAAATTGTAGAAAATTAGATTTTACAGCTTTTATGATGGCTCTTCCTTTTGGCTGATTCAGTGGCACTGTGTCCACTACATCTGGTGACATCAACATCTAACACAGTGCTGTTTCTTTTTTAATAGAGGCAATGCTACTGAGCACAACATACTGCCTCCACCTCACATACCCACTCAGGATAGGGGGTTATCTTTGACACATCTCTTGATAGCCCTTGATCAGCAGGCCATCAAACACCCTTCACACAGTCGAAAAAAATTGACAATGACAATACAGAATGTTGTGTGAAATACAGGCTGGTGTTTGTCTTACCTTGTGTTAATCACTGACCAGGAGTAGATTCCCAGCAAAATGTATAAACTTTATAGTTGGGAGTTGGGAGTATGTAGTTTCCTTGCTCAAGGGCACTTCGGCCATCAAGCTTGGAGGAAGGGGAGGTAGTGATCACTTTCCTCACTACCACACATTTTCCCTGCCAGCTCAGGAATCGAACCAGTGACCCTTTTGTCCAAAACCTGCTTCTCTAACCTTAAGGTCACTGCCACCCCATATATGTATTTAATTCATTTGAAAATAAGTATAAGTTATTTGTCTGCAAATAGCAGATCGAGGACTATATGTTCAAATACCTGAATGTTGTTAAATGACTTTCTGTTTTTCTCTCCTGTTTCTCTCATTAGTTCATGGGCAATGTAACATATCTTATTCACTTGAAACATGAGTACAGTAAATCGCACCAATCACCCTCAAGGTGTCTTGTTAGGAAATGCGTTCTGTATATAGGCCTACATTTGAGCTCTCCTAGGAGATATGCAACAACGGAAGTTTAACCTACTAAGGGGTTAATTTAGGGTTATTGAGCGAAGTCAGATTTGACAAATCCTGACTGCCAAACTTGGTGTTAAATGGTGCTACAACATTAATTAGGAAGTCTATAATTTGATTCAATGTTAACTAGACTGTACCATTACAAAACAGTTTTCTTCTTCTGGTGAAACCATTTCTTTGTTGATTTGGTGGTATGCTTTGGGTCAGTGATGTGCTGAAAGTTGAAATTACTTTTCACATTGAGGTTTTTAGCAAAGGCCTAAAGGTTTGTGCCAAAATTGTGTGGCTTTTGGAACTGTTTATAATTCACCCCATCTCGAATAAGCCCATATACCACCTGAAGAATACAAAGCGCAAGGCATGATGCAGCAACCACCATGCTTCATCCTGGGTATGATGTTCTTTTGGTGCTAAGCAGTGTTGTTATTTCATGAAACATACCTTTTGGAATTATGGGCAACGCTAATCTTGAACTACTGTTGGTTTTTGAAACTTTAGCCATGCTTTTCTTTGGATTATTTTTTCTTCATATGAACAATATCTGACATTTCTGTTGCATGTAGGTCACAGACAGTACTTGACAGAAGTTCATGCAGCTCCCTTAATCTTGTTGTGGTCCATTTGGTAGATTCCCAGAACAATGTTTTTTTTTTTGTTTGTTTGTTTGTTTGTTTTTTGTATTGATATTGCATGGATGTCCGGTTCTATATATTTTGCCATATTTTTCTTTACTGTGTTCCATTGTACACTATGTAATGCCTTGGAAATTCTTTTGTACTTTGCTTCTAAGTGATACCTTATATCAATAATATCTTTATGATGATGTGTAAGCTCTTTGTGGACCACGAGTTTAAATGTGAATAATCAAGTCTGAACAGTTACCCAATTGCAAGAGGATGTGCACACTTACGCAACCACATTATTTTAGATTTTTTTTCCCAAAAAATATTTCAGTTGATTTTTCAATTGAATTGTACAGGTCGTATGTGACTTTTAAAAGGAAAAATTCTGAAATTTTTTATCTTTGTCTCTTTTGTTACATCATAAACACTGGGCATTTTAACATGCATAGACTTTTTATATTCATCGTGTGCCCTACCCCATCAATATATATATAAAAAAAAAACAACAACTAAACTAAAAAGGCCAGCATTGTGGGATTATTGGTTTTTATTTATTAATTTTTAAATATGTTTATTTATTTATTTGTTTGTTTGTATATATATATATATATATATATATATATATATATATATATTATTTATTTTTTTTTTATTATTATTATTATTTGTCTACTTATTATAGTAATAATATACTGACAGAGACTTTAACACCAAATATTCTTTCAAAGGTTTGCTGTTTTTTTATGGTCAGTCAAAATTAGCTGTGTTATGTTGGAGTTATGCATTTTCTAAGACTAATGACACTCATGTAATGTTTGTGCACAAATTGTCTATTAAGTAATAGACAAGAAAAAGTCTGTTGAATAATGATTTTGGACTCTATTAAACAAGATGACACCTACATTACTGATTGTTTTACTGACCAGGTAATTTAACTAATTTATCTAATCTTGAAAAATATAAGGAATTCCTTGAGAGGAAAAAACAAAAAGTAAAGAGGCATTCAGAGTGTGTGTGCATGTGAGTGGATGCACGCGCGTGTGTGTGTGTGTGTGTGTGTGTGTGTGTGTGTGTGTGTGTGTGTGTGGGTGTGTGTGTGTGTGTGTGTGTGTGTTGTAATGTCTTGGAGCTACATGCACTCTTAAGAAATATCATAGCACTGTATAGCTCATGAACTGTACACTGTACAAGATAATCATCATGTAATTAGTATAACTACAGTTGAAAACATGTCTGTTTTTGTAAATAAGAATTCAGATACTGGTCTCTTTATCCAGCTCTTCCTTGCACTTCACAAAAGCCACCGGGGTGTTTTCATTATCCCCGACCATATTGTTGGTCTCTGGCTCTGCAGTTTTGGCCTGGTTTTGCAGTTGTAGCTGCCGTTGGTGGTGTAACAGTCTGTTGAATAGTATCAACCCAAGAAGAAAGCCCAGAGAGGACAGCCCATAGATGAGGCCCAAGAAAGTCATTCTGTAGGATAAAACAGTCGTTAAAATATATTATACCCCATATACCCCATTGTTCATGAGAGGTTCTGGAGTCTATGCTTGATATACTTTAAAGCGAAAAAATATCTAATGATTTTAGCCAGAAATACATGCCATGTTAAGGTGGGCATAATAAACATACATATATCACCCAAGGCATACTTTTCGTAACATGGAGATTTAGCAGTAACTACAACGATAACTTTAAAATAGTCTATAACACTTGGACTGGGTTTCTTAAGATAGGTAACACTGTATGCAAAGTTTTATTATACGTCATATGTACATGTTGATATCTCGTTATTCAAACAAGCTAATAAGTGATATCAGTTTTAAAAAATTTGTTGTTGATGTTGTATTATATGCATGTATTCACCTAAATGCATCAGCATTGTAGAGTCGACATGCACCTTTGCCCCCACATCTTTTTGTTCCCCACTTCAGACATGTCCTGTCTATCAAGGCTCCAAAGTATATTGGAGGAGGGATTCCACCTGTAAATAGTTCATGATTAAGTGCCATAGACAACTATTGTCACTCCTTTAAAACACAAGTAAAGAAAATAGCAAGAAAAAATACACCTTTTGATGAAGCTTTGTCTCACAGTTGAAAAATGAGAAACACTCACTCAGTCATTTGCTGAACTGTTTAATCCTACTAGGTTTATGGGGAGGATAGCGCCTATCTCAACTGACACTTGTTAAAGAGGGGCCCTGAAAAACAGCCCACTACATCACATAGCCTCCACCTTATTTTATATTTGTGGTTTTTATTTTACACATTTGTTTATAACTATCCTTTTTGCACCAAACCCACCTTCTGCCATATTTGTTTCATTAGATCATTAAAAATGTTTCAAATCAAAATTTTGTGTTGTTTCACAAACTCCAGGCAATTATATTTTCATAAGATGTTTGCAGTTGCACAAAATAGCTTTC
The DNA here is from genome assembly GCA_039654305.1 of Porochilus rendahli. Lineage (NCBI taxonomy): Eukaryota > Metazoa > Chordata > Actinopteri > Siluriformes > Plotosidae > Porochilus > Porochilus rendahli. Next base: position 16,866,111 of record JBCNYG010000022.1, on the reverse strand, counting down.
ATATAATCTGTTGGTGTGGAAGTGTTTTTCATGGTGGTTTTAGAGACTTGGTAAGCCCAGGATTTTACTATTTCTTGTAATTCCTCAACAGTGATCCTTGTAGAATATTTTGCCTCTTTTGCCATTCTAATCACTGTGCGTGAGGGCAAAATAAACCTGGGTCCTTTTCTAGGCAAGTTTGTAACAGTTCAATTTGAAGTCCACTTTTTAATTGATGTTCTAACAGTAGAAATTGGCATTTCAGGTGATTACCTATTTTTAAACCTATTTAATGACTTATGAAACTTATCTTTCCAATATTGGTGAATTACAAAGGGGATTTGGCCTCTTTGAGACCTCATATTGTGCCCCAGACAATCAGGAAGTCATAGTGTACAGCATGAAACAAAAAAATGTAACAATTTAGGCTCCTGATTGGTGCATTGACAAGATGCATAACTATCAACCCGGAGATGGCAAGTTCGAATCCGGATTGATGCATTGATTGATGCACAGCCATCTGTGACCAGGGGTTCATGGAAGCTAATTGGCCGAGCTCTCATGAGAGGGAGTGCTGTACACTCACTTCCTTGTCACTCACAGCAATCACCAGCCAATCATGGGTGTCTCAGCTCATTCGAATGAGGGGGCAGATAGCGCTTTCCCTCGGAGTGTGTTAGGCTGACCCCAGATACGCATGCACAGCAGTAAAAAAAGAGGCAGGTGGAGGCAACACATGTCGTGGAGGGAGCCTGTGCATGCTTACACCCCTCCCTGGTTGGTGGTGGATGTGTGAAAGGGTGGGAATTAAATATGTCCAAAATTAGAGGAGAAAATGAGTGGGGAAAAAAACTATTTAATGAATTATGCATGTTACATTGAGTTTACTATAATTACAAGAGGTACCAATGTTGTAATTGTAAAATGATTTGTTAACATTTTTTCTTGATTTGGGATTTGGTTTTCTTTAAATATATTTATTCCAGTGAAAGGTTGGATTTTTCTTTTTTCCCAGTGTGTGATTATCACGAAAAGTAACCTTTTTACTAATCATTTCAAGGGGTGGCAAAAATTGTTGTGGACACTACACATCAAGCTTGTTAGTAGTGTTATTATACATTAGCTACAGCATTATTAAAATGTTGAAAAAAAGTGGAATGGTAATCCTCTTACCCAGTGTTCTGAGTATTAATGTGTGCATTCCAAGTGCCAAAGACTTTAATTCAGGCTGGATAGACCTAAAAGTAAATAGGAGAGGATTATTTTCATCAAAGTATGATTAGCTTAAAAGCAAACATATGAAGTGTAATGGCCTACCTGAGCAAAATAACATAACCAGGTGTGGCTCCACAGGCTGATAAAAAGGCCCCCACTACAGTCACCGCCATGTAAATCTTAAATAAATAGTTACAGTTGTCCTTGCGGGGACACTGACCCAACACTGTAGATATGTTCATGCTGGGCAGTGGTACCTCAGCAACACATGAGCAGTTGTGAAAGACCTTTAAGGGAAAAAAAGGCATAACAAACTCTTTTCAGACTGGATTCAGTAATAAATAGAATAGATGTCAAATAGTGATAACTTTATAACTGTATATGAGTAGCTTTTAATGTATTGATGCTATATATCTGTAGATGGGATATTAATGGCTCCTTAAAGTCCTTTTGGATCTGATCAAACAGGTCCTAGGTGAAGGTCCAGACTAAGCGCGGTTCACAAGACCTCTATGAGCAAAATTATATAAAGGACACAGTTTTCCTTGAAAGGAAGATGGCGGGGGAGGCTGCCCTCCAGACCGGGGAGACCTAAGCGTGTAGTTAGGGTCTCCTGGAAACATTTGGCGGAGTTCCCTGTCAGAAGGGCCTTCAACTCCCACCTCTGGCAGAGTTTCCACTGCATCCCAATGGAGGCTGGGAAAATAGAGTCAAAATGGGCCATGTTCTGTGTCTCCATTATTGAGGCGGCAGCCCTGAGCTCCCCCCGAACCAGCTGGTGGCCACCTGGGGTGAGGAAGGCTGTCAAGCTGAAGAAGGCCTATCAGGTTCTTTTGGCCTGTGTGACTCCCGAGGCAGCTAACAGGTACAGGCTAAATGTGATGCAACCCGGGCTGTCATCGATGCAAAATTTCGGTGGGGGCTTGAAAAAATTCTGGACCACCATCCGGCACCTCAGAAGCGAGGCTGCAGAAGTGGGGAGCTGCTCACTTCAACTGGGAATTTTGAGGTGAGGTACAAGGACCTCCTCAATCCCACCAACGCGCCCTCTGTGGAAGAGGAAGAGCCTGGTGGTTGAGCCTGGCGTAAGGGCCTGGCGTACCTCTGGATAGGCAAACCAGGGTGGTAGTTCCCCTTTTTAAGAGAGGGAACTGGAGGGTGTGTTCCTGCTATAGTGGGATCGCACTCTGCAACCTACCCGGCAAAGTCTATTCAGGAGTATTGGAGAGTAGGATCCGGCCAATAGTTGAACCTCGGATTCAGGAGGAACAATGTGGTTTTCGTCCCGGCCACAGCACTCTTGGCCAGCTCTACACACTCTACAGGATCCTAAAGGGGGCATGGGAGTTTGCCGGAACCGGTCCACATGTGCTTCGAGAAGTTGAAGAAGGCTTTCAAGCGTGTCCCTCGAGATATTCTTTGGGGTGTGTTCTGGGAATATGGAATACCGGACCCATTGCTATGGGCCGTTCGGTCTCTGTATTGCCGGAGCCAGAGCTTGGTCCGCATGGGTAACAACATGTCGTATTCGTTTCCAGTAGGGATTGGGGGTTGGACTCTGACAAGGCTTCCCTTTGTCACCGGTTCTGTTCATAATTTTTATCAAAAGAATTTCTAGGTGCAGTCAAAGTGTTGAGGGGTCCTGGTGGCAATAGGATCTCGTCTCTGCTTTTTACAGATGACCTTGTCCTTTTGGCTTCATCGAACCAGGATCTTCAAGCTTTTGCTGGTGTGATTCACAGCTGAGTATGAAGCGACTGGGATGAGAATCAGCACCTCCAAGTACGAGGCCATGATTCTCAGTCAGAAAAAATGGGGGTCTGGAATGAGGTCTTGCCCCAAGTGGAGGAGTTCAAGTATACCGAGGTCTTGTTCACGAGTGAGCGAAGGATGGAGCAGGAGACAGGGGATCTGTGCAGCCTCAGCTGTAAAACAGAGCTTGTACCAGCCCATCGTGGTGAAGAGGGAGCTGAGCCAGAAGGCAAAGCTCTCAATTTTGAAAATTGAGGTGAAAAGTTATTTATTTGATTTGAAGCAGAACAGCTCACCATCCCCTTGCCGAATCCAGTGGAGCTCTGGCAGCCTGCAAGGCAAGGTGAGGAATATGTTAAACCATTGATGGCACATACTGGGTCCCAGTGTTTTAGAGAGCAGGAACATCCAGAGTTACACTGGGACAACATACTTTGTGGCTCAGAGGAAACATCCGGAAAACTGTAAGTATGAAAAAGAGGCAAAAATGTTCAAATTACAAGGCATCTCAGAGTAGCTGTAAGTATTATATTACATATAAAATATCCTCATTTTTAGGTGCTGTCCAAGAGCAAGGTTCCAGTTGTATTTGAACTATTGTGTGTAATAAAGCTTCTAAATTTCCAAAAAAATAAAAAACAATTCTAAGTATAATGTAAATTGAGTTGCTAATACAGTGTAATTAACCTTAGTAAGACTTAAAAAAAGAATATTTTAAGCCACTTTCAAGAAATTTTTATTAAAACAACATACACAACAACATTAGTAAAACAACATACACAAGTCAAAAAAACATCTATGCTACAGTTACTAGATATCCCTGATTTTAGTGGCCGTTTCAAGTCACAAAACTAACTTCCTCTGCTACTGACCAATTTTTGTCTTGATTTAGGTAAAGCAGCCAAAAAATAAAAAATAATTCAAACAGAAACTTGCAATTGTTGAGTGAATCCACTACATTACAACAGTCATATTTTCAAGCCAGATATGAACCTGGGGTTTTAATTATTTAGATTATTTTTCCATCGCCTGAATATCCTGACAGCGAATTTACCCACGCACAAGCCGTTGTTTCTGTCAAAATAATATCTGGGTGGATGTTGTAATCAGTGGTTATAAAATGGTTATTTATACGCCTGAGGCAATAGTCAAATAGTAGAAACCAACAAAAATAGCTAAGGGGGACCGAATGGAGCAACTCCAGTTCAATGCTTCAAGCAAGATCACATGAGATATTTTATATGAAACATTTTATATTAAATATTTTGTGAGATATCTTATATGCCAAAACAACTACTAGAACACAGCTACCATAAATAATGACGACCTACTGATTGAGCAATTTTGGGAGAAGGGGCACAACTGCAGATCTTATTATTTGTCAGTCCAACAATGCTGGCAATTTTCCTTCATTGCGCTGTTAGAATAATCTGGAACATAAATTGTATGAAGAAGGATGTTTTTGCCACTCATGGTTTGTCGTCTTTAACATTATCTCCTATCAAAAATTTGTTTTTAAGCTCATTTTTAGTCTTGATGCTCGAATAAAGTGTATCTTTGGACTGACAGGTTCACAATGACTTGGTTGAGGATTCAAGGAGTCGTCGGCAACTCAGTAACTGAGTTACTGAGCTTGAAATCAAACACGCATATCCTTTGAAGGTTGTTTCTGGCAACAAACCAGTTGCTTGTGGCTTCTTTCAGGATATTCAGTTGTTGGAAACAGAATCTCCACTTTAAGGCAGCTCAAGTCCCCCATGTGTGCCATGAACGTTACAAAAAGGGTTTGCATAACTGCAGATTTTAAACATTCCCACTTTCTGAGTGTTTGATAAAAGTGAGGAATGCAAACAAACATTAGGATTGTATTTACCCCTGATAAGATACAGTAAGTCCTGCAACCTCTGCATTTCCACAGTGCAGGAAGTACTGGCTCAGCATGAGAACAAAAGCGAGAAAGGATGAGGACAATGCAATTTTGGCTGCACCAATCACGCCCAGTTTGAACTTTTTCATTACAAAGCCTCCAAAGATGATTCCCAAGGCCACAGCAGGCAAATTCATGATGCCTGGTAAAAACAACAAGAACAACTTCAAGATGCACAGACAAAAAATACATTTGGCATGTTTTTCATACATCTTAAGGCAGCGGTTAACTAATCGGTGCTTATGAAGGTTTGGTTGTTTTGTGTGTGTCAGAATAAAAAAAATCTTAATGTAATAAGTTGTTTATCGTTCTTTATTGTTTTAAATAGTTATTTTTGTTCACTGTGTAAGGTATTCAGGTGAGTTGTAGGTCCATTGAGATGATATGTGAATAGTTGTTCTAAAATTTTTTCCATTATAATCAGACACCGTTATTATCAGCTCTACCTTACTTATTCCTACGACTTTATTATCCAGTAATTTGTATTAGTAGCAGTACACATTTTGCAATATTTCCCAAAAGCGTAATTTAATGAGTAACTACATTCTATGTTATGGGCAGCATGGTGCTGAAGAGGAATTGTTACTGCCTTGATGGTTTGAATTTCAGATTCAAGTCTGTTAAAATTGTCTGAAAAATCCATTTCTTATTCTTTAAATACTTACTAGCAAAAAGATTTGTGACCATTCTTGTTTTAGGATGTACACAGCCACATTTATTTTACTATCTTACTTTACAGCTGAAACCGTATCATGATTAAATCAGGTTATACATTTTTAACATTTCTTAAAATATAGGAAATACTTACCTATCAGAAAGATAACCTTGGATGCAGATTGGCCATATATCTGCTCCATGTATTTGGGCTTAAATGTGATCATTCCAATAAAGCTGTTGACCTGGACCAAACCAGCGCAGATGATGACCACATAAATAGAGTTACTGAAAAGCTTTCTCAAAGTTGGCAGGAAATCTATAATGTTAACCAAATACACAGTCAACAAAAAGTATTTGTTACTATTTGTTTAGTACTGTATAACTCTGTACACCCTGCACTACTCCGCACACACAACAACCACACTCAATGGCCATGTTGTGTGCATAATGCACTGACACTTCACAGACACTTGACACTTCACATACAGTATTACTTGTGAAATCGCCACTGCATTTATATTCCATTTTATATATTTTTGCATTCTTTATTTTATTTTATTTTATTTTATTTTTATTTTATTTTGTATTTTTCATTTTTATATTTATACTGACCGTTAACTGTCTATCAGAAAATTATAGTTATTGTTATTGTTCTTTTTCTTCTTGATATTGATAGTTAATTCTTCAAATTTTTAGGACAGTCATAACAAGCATTTCACTAATATCGTACTGTGTATGATTTTGTACATGGCATAAACATTTTAATTTTACACACAACTGTATTCAGTAATACTTGGGTATTTTGTTAGTAGATGGCTAAAAAAGAGCCGTATGATATACAAATATCAACCAATGGGTATTTCTGTGAAGTAGCACTTTATTTGCATAACAATATAAACTATCTGTCAGGCTGAATTAAACTTTAACTGATTCAATACTGCTGATTTTTAATTTTGTGGATAATTCATACATACTAATTAACACCCCCCCCCCTTTTTTGCTGTACTTTTAATTAAATGGTTCCCCTAATGGCTATCATCTCTCAACTCAATTTAAAAAAAAACTCATTCACAAAATCCTATTTCAATTTCAGATTCCATTCAAGTGAACTCTGTGACTTGTTTAAAGTTAGATTATTTGGCATGTACTGACATTTGGTGTCTGTCCTTAGTGCTACACAGGAGTGTTTTGTGTTTATAATTAACCAAGTTTACCATCTATACATCCATTATTTATACTATGGCTAATATAGTTACAGATTATTATTCACACTCATTTTCACACCTAGGGGCAATTTAGATTGACCAGTTGAAGAAATGTCCTCCTTGTTGTGTAGAAAACAAAGAAGAACCCACTCAAATATGGGGAGTACATGCAGACGGCCCACAAAAAGTCCTTTTGCGCCCCTAAGTTTACCACATGATCAAAAACGTTTCAAATGAACTGAGAAGTTAAATTGTAATCAAGTACCTTTGGCCATGGCAACCATGTTGACAGGGTCAGCTTTTTCTGGTGGTGGAGTGTTTTTACTCTCCACAGGGATAAAAGAATCTTGCTCACTTTGATGGACATCTTGGCTTTTCTTGGCATTGCTTTCTACTGGTTTAGGCAGTGACCTGGGCAGGAACCAGAAAGGGATTCCAGCCAATAACATCACAGTACCAGTGGCCAGGAAACCAAGCCACCAAGCTCCCACCCAGCGTGTGTCTTTGTGGGTAATTGAAATAGTGTCTGTAGATACAGATTGGTAAACAAATGTACTGATTACACTTGCAATTGGCTTGCAAATATTCACCTCCTTGGCATTTTTCCTATTTTGCTACCATACAACCTGGAATTGAAATCTTTGTGGGGGTGGGGGTGTGTGTGTGTGTGTGGGGGGGGGTTATCAGTCAGTTTACACAGCAAGCCAACAAAGATTGAAGATGCAAAATATATGTGATTGTGAAGCAAATGAAAAATAGTACTATAACCCCACCCCACCTCCACCAGAAAACTTGAGAGTGCAAACATAATTCTTACCTAAGTCTACTCTTCCAATATCCACATACATTTTGGCACAGAAAGAACCCAGCATAAAGCCAAATATTGGGCCCATGATACTAATACATTGGATACATGCTGTGTTAAGAGAGAGAGAGAGAGAGAGAGAGAGAGAGAGAGAGACAAAGACACACACATACACACAGATATCAAATTCTGACAGATGTGATGAGAAGTGATTTCCATTAGCATAATAATATATAAATATTTTGTTCTGCATTACAAAACCCCTGGCATACAAAGTATATAAAAAAAAAACGTAAAAAAAAGCTTGTGTCCCTGAAATGTGAGGGTAATTTCAGGGTACTGAGCAAAGTTGATATTAAAAATCTGAGTTTGCATTTTATGGTTATGTTCTGTTTCATCATACCAATGTAGACAGCTGTGTTTTCTTGTCTGGCAAAGTCATCCATGTAAGACAGTCCAAGAGGCATCACTGGAGTCTCTCCAATCCCTCGCAGCATGTTACCCAGAAACACATAGATCCATAAAGAGGATCCTGCCATTTTCTCACAGTCTGGAAGTGCAGAGGTAACATTCAGACACAACCTAATATGTGATGATAGCATAATACATTTGGTCTTTTGGGTCAGCATATGATAATGGCAAGTCACCAATAAAGACATTTTTAATGTTTAGTTTCAACAGGCCTGTCATTTACAATAACAATTACAGGTTACAATAGCTGTCTGGGATACAAAGACAAGAACGAATGAATGAGAAAATAATTACAACAAAAAGGTGAATAAGGCAATACTCATAAGTCTTTTCAGTGTAAAACACTTCTTAATAGAGGACACAAAAAAAATAAATAATGGTGTGGGGTTTTGTGTTTTGCTGTTGCTGTTTTATGTTTTTGTGTTTGTGGGTGATTTTGCAGAGTTTTTGATAATGAAGACAAAGGCTGCATCCAAATATTCCTACTTTGTACAAATGTGAAATATTTTCACATTTCTTACATTGCAACAACAGGGTATATAATCAGACTGAAGGTACCATCATGATGCATCTATTACAAGGACCCTAAATTAACTTAGCAGCACATTCTGAGACGGGTCAGTTAATGACTCAAATTGATTGTCAGGTTTATAATGGTTCAGTCTTCACTGTCACTCGTTTTACAGACTGTTTTTTCAAGTAAGTCCCTGAATTGAGACACAATCATAGAACATACCAAAGGGGCCAACGTTTGCATAAACTGAGTACTCAGTCGGAGCCAAGTAGAAAGAAGTGTGTGATTTAATAAATTACTGGATACCTGTGTGTAATTAATTCTGCTCTCACTTTACCCTGTGTAGTTTACAATGTGGGAAATCTCAGTCAAGAAACACCGGTATGGAGCAAAATAATTAGTCCAGATAGCATTCTGCTGAGTTCGTGGGTGTATGTATGCAATTGTGAAAAGCTTATGAGCTTCATTTACTGTGAGTTTTAAGGGCTGTGGCAACAGCAGCTAGAAACTACACAACACACTCATACTTTCTTCTAATACCTCTTGATTTATGCAATCTGTCTGTCCTGTCCTGTGCTGTCCTGTGCTGTCCTGTCATATAGAGTGGCTGTCACTTACCTGTTTGACTCTCAGCTGTGCTTAACACATCCTCTTTTGAATGGCTTCCAGTTGGAAGGCATGGGAGAATGGATTCAGTTTCATTGGACTCAGAGAAATGTGAGATTGTTGTCTCATACTTGTACCTGTTAAAAGACAAGACTAGTTTAGGCACTTTTTTAATATTCTGAACGTAAATGATTATAGCCATTCAATACAATACCATAACAGCCAGTGTGATATATAGGGAAGCCATTGCCTAATGGTTTATCGAAACAGCTTTTGGACCGAAAGGTGGGGGTTAGCTGCAACTCCCTTCCTCCACTTGCATGGCTGAAGTGCCCTTGATCAAGGCACCTAAGCCCCAACTGCTCTCCAGGCGAACGCCAATGTGTGTATGGCAGCCTATTGGTCTGAGTGTGTGTGCTCACTTTAGATGGGTTAAATGCATAGGCAATAATTTCCTTTGTGGGATTAATACAGTATAGCAAATAACGCAAATATGTTAAAAACACTGAAAAAAAAAATTAGCATGTTTCCATTGTTATTGCTTTTACATAACATGTAAAGTTATGTAAAGTGTTATCTATTGTCAGTATAAATTTTTCATAGTGATAGCTATAAATCCCTGAAAATACATTATTACAGTAATTTAGTTGTTTCCTTTGCATGTTGTCTAGTAGAAATTTCTGTTGTGATCTTGTTATGTTGTTACTGTGGACTGTTTATTTTGTTGTGTTTGTCCTCTGTACACATTTCCATGTAGTCTTTTGTTTAAACTTGGGCAGTCTAAACTATAATTTAAATATGATTTTTAGTGTTGTTCTATTTTATATTAGTATACTTTACACATAGTATAAATGTTCTAAATTGTTCTTGTTTTCTAACAGAGTGGAGGAATATGAACTCCAAACCACTTAATCCAGTTGCTGAGCCCTATAACAAGGTAGAAGGAAGGATTTTCAGTGGATTACTGTTCTTCAGTGTCCTCATAACCTATATTCACTTGGTGCCAAGGTGGCACTCTTGGGCAGTTTTTTTATATTTGCACAAATAAAATGGCCACTCCCACTTAATTTTGGTTATATCACTAGTAACAAACTTATGACACATTATCCAAAAGCTGCATTTCATTTTACTTAAGTGTCAGTAAAAACATGAATTAAAAATGGTCATCCTTTGCAGGTTTTTATTTTCACATTTATTAAGTATTCTTTCTTTGAATCCATACAATGGTTCCAAGACTAGTCATTATTTGTTGGTACTTGGCACCTTGACTGGTACATTTGAATTAGCTTGTTGGTTAGAACAGTAAAGAAACCCATACTCTAAGCTACAGAAAGGCCAGCTATATTGTCCAAAGGTTG
>JBCNYG010000022.1:16816585-16835355 GCA_039654305.1 Porochilus rendahli | reverse complement strand
TCTAATTCAATTGACTATTTCCAAAAATATGCATACTTCAGTTTTAATTTTTTCAATTCCCTTGGAACTAAAATTTGCTTTTAGTTTTGGACAAGATCACTTACGAGTCAGTTTTTATTTACCAGAAATAGCATATCACTTCTATTTGAGGTATATTGCAAGTTTAAATCCATAACATAATGCTTCGGTGAACACAGAGTAGCTTTTTTAGTCATATGTGGGCTCTCTGTGCAATGTGTACTTGTTTTTTAGTTTTAGTTAAGCTGTGCTCATAGATTGATCTCTTTCCCGGAGTAGCATAGTATAGGTGTGAATACTGTTAGCCCATAGCACGATAAACTTGGGTTTACACTGGGGCCACAACGTCTACGATCTCTATGATTTAAAAAACTGCGAAGCTTCATGATTTTTTGAATTGAAGCATGATTTGGGTATGAAAAGGAGGAAGAGTGCATCCAAAAGATGACATTTGAAGGAGTCACGTTTCCAAATTCATCAAGATCCCCTACGATGGCACTTCAATTTTTGTTGGCATCATGTATGGTGTCAAATCATAATAACTGTGACTAATTTTTGACTGTCAAAAACTGTATATATATATAAAATCAGAGCTGCCATTGTCATGGTCAGTGTATGTAAATAAAATAGCAGTTCTATAGAATGTCGTACCCTTCAGCCAGGCCTTCTCAAGCTCATGAAGGAAAAAAGCCTTCCCACATATGAACAGTTTCACACAATGAACATGTTAGTAGCCATCCTACACACAGGTTTAGGTCATAGGGAGTGCCTATGCAAAAATTCTGAAAGCTATCATGCATATGAGCCCAGCACTGGCCTGGACAAACTTTATATGTTTGAGGTCACCGTGGCAAGGACAAAGGTCACATATGCAAATTAGCTACCCCACACACAGCTTCAGGTCATAGGGAGTGCCAACACAAAACTTCAGAAAGCTGGCCCATGCATGAGGTGAGTAATAGGCTAGACAACGTTGTCATGTTGCTCCCAAGTTTCAAGGTCATGTTTCGAGGTCAAAGTTCACATGCAAATTAGCTGCCCCACACAGGTTTAGGTCATAGGGAGTGTCTATGCAATATTTCAGAAAGCAATCACACATATGAGCCAAGCAATGGCCTGGAAAAACTTTTTATGTTCAAGGTCACTGTGCCAAGGTCAAATGTCACATGTACAAATTAGCTACCCCACACAGTTTCAGGTCACATTAGACTACACTATAAGACTTTTGATTTTGCTATACTGTATTAACCCCACAAGGGAAATTATTGCTTCTGCATTTGATCCATCCAAAGTGAGCGCACACACATGTAAACAGTAAGCACACACATTCGGAGCAGTGGGCTGCCACACACACTGGAGTGCTCGGAGAGCAGTTGAGGGTTACTGCTATAGTCATCACTATAGTTGGTAGTGCTAAATTACCGCATATTGTATTGTTGCAGCAGTCAGATATAAGAGCTGACCCAGGACTGCATACAGGAGATGGAAGTGAAGGTTTTGGCGAGCATTCTTCTGTCAAAGTCTGGTTGTTGCATGTACACATATGGCAGTTTGACTCCCATATTGCCCCAGCCTTTGAAAGACATTCGAAGTGTAATCAGTGATTTCATGGGAAAAAAGAATACATGCCATATATTCATATTATAAATTCTCATATTTGTTTATACTGGTAGGACTCTCTTAGCATTGATAATGGATAGCTCACCGGCATGGGTTCTCCCAATGGACCTTTACAGTCTAATGAAAAAGAAAAGCAGGCATTTATGCACATTTACCTCACAATTTATGAAAAGTCTTTTAATGATAATTACTTAAAAATTACATCAAATATGCGCTTGCTAAATACAAAACCACATGTTGGTATTACAAAGTCTTTTCATTGACAAAAATGCAGCTTTTCTTGAAGGGTATTTACTTAAGAAAATCAACTGTTTACCTCACATGGCTAAGTTGTATAGCCATAAACTAACTTTCTGCATATATTTCATTTTAAACATATTAATATACAGAGCATAAGCAAATGCTGCTGCTGTTTAAAAATAATAACCACTCACAGGTGCATTGAGATACGCAGATGTATTTGTGTGGCTCAGCGAGTAGCTGGTTTTCTGGGCAGAAACAACCAGACCTTGGTGTAGGCCAAACCTCTCCCTGAACACTCATACTATGTAATGGACACACATAACAAACTCAAAACAAGCTATCTACAGCACATTTAAGCCTTAAAAATAAAATATAAAATCAGTTTGTTTGTAAAAACTACCCTTACCTGCCAGAGCAGAAATCTGTTGAGGTGTTCCGACACTCATCAAAAACCATTCCATTAGAACAATTAACATCTGAGAGGAAAATAGTTTGACACAGTTCACAAAATATATTTGCATCTGTTTCAATATTTTAATTTTTAATTCTGGCTCTTATGTTTAATAAACATTTTATGTTCAAAAGCCAATTTTAAAATACAGTGTACAATAAATGAGGCATTTGGTAGTTGCATGAAGGTGTATAGGTTAGGCTAGACTTCATTTAACCATAGTTATGCATTAAATGGTTAAAGAACTACCGCTGATGAATATTTTCAGACAATATTCTGAATCAGGGACATTCTAATCATTCAGGGACATCTGCAATCTTTGCATGTGTATGAATGCAGAAAAAATGGTCTTACCACACAATCCACCGGTGAGGTTTCTCCAGACCACACAAAAGCCCATCTTCTTGCAGTGATCAGACAGGATCTGTAATGAGGAGCACACAGTAGCACTGTTGTTGGCCACGCAGTAATCAAACTTGCAGTTTTTTACCAGCTTCTCCATATCCATGTCCCCTGTGCATTTAGCGAACACTCTGAAACAGAAAACATATTAATATGACCTGTATACTATAAAAAAGGGAGGTTTAGAGAAAGTGCACCTGTTAGTAATTATGCCTTCTATCCTACAACATTCATACATTAATTGCAGAACTGCTTAATCCTGCTTGAGTCGTGGAGAGGCTCAGTGACCTCTCAACATATCCGGTGCATTTTTACAACATCCCAACCCAAGCCTGTTCATTTGCCAGTTGTCACCTGCCAACTAACTCATGATACAAGTGGTTCCTCTAACCAACATGGAATTTGTTTGATTCAGATGTTAAATATAGAACTTTATTTATATTATATAGATTTATATATCTGCAAAGAGGTTTAAAATCACAAGAAATATCAACTAATGAAATATCAAGAAAAACCTAGTCTGAAAGGCTGCCAAGAGGCATACAGTAATATTTAACGAGCTGGAGGAACTTCTGGCAAGTACAGGTTCACATATTCTTCATATAAAGAAAAAAGAAAGACAATTAAAAAAAGAACATGCAAACCCAGCGGAAATTTGCAAAAATTTACGTCTTCTAAAAACATGTAGGATATGTGTTATTACAGTAAAATGATTGCCCTTACAATTTGACAGATTTGAAACACTTCTGGAAAGAAATGTGGGAAAGATTGCCACATCAAGATATGCAATGGTGATAGATTCCTACTTAAAAAGATTGAATTCTGTCATAAAATCAAAAGGTGTTTCAACACTTTGCAACCAAGTTACTATAAGTTGTTTTAACAGTGAAAAAGAAAACCAAAAAGTTGATTTTCCTGGTTCACACACACATCATTTAAACCAAATCAAAGATTAAATAAGAAAGAAGTTCTTATAAAAACATTATATCAATGTATACTTGAGGTAAAATATTTTAATATTGCAAAAATATATTCATTGCAAACACTCAGAAATACCTTACATTCCAAATTGTTAAACCTAATTACTAACCACTCTTTATGCAAGCAATGTTATCTACAGTGGCGTACTGGTTAGCACATCAACCTCACAGAAATGAGGTCCTGGTTTTCAGTCCTGGGCTTGATGATGACTAAATGGATTTTGTTCTCCCTGTGCTTTCCTCCAGGTTCACTGGTTTTATGGCACTGTCCAAAATAATACACATTAGGCAAATTTACTGTCCCAAACAGCTCCTAGCTGTAAGTGAGAGTGCGAATAGTGTGTGTGTGTGTGTTGCCCTGTGATGGACAGGCAAGTTGTTCATCGTGTGCCCGCTTTTGCCTAGTGTGAGCTGAGATATATGTACCGCTAAGTACAGCTTATTAGCAAACATGCCCATTAAAAAAGTAAAAAAAAAAAAAAAAAAGTTGAAACTTACTCATGTCTGAGGATCTCACAGATTCCAGTGTTGCAAGGTGGTTTTTCAGTTACTGGAGTTGTCAAACAGCTGACATGTTGTGGAGCTTTTTGACAGTATGGTTTCCGTGGATCATCCTCTATCCACTCATATGCAGTCTTATCGCAGCAGGTCTCATTCTCAATTGAACCATTCCTGCGCACACATGAGGCCCCTCCACAAACACCTCAAAGCAAAAAAAGTCAAATTCCTGATTCTATGTAGACCATAATAAAAGCAGAATGCACAGAATGACAACAGGGCTTATACTGGTCGAGGAAATGGCTGGGCAGAGGAACCACACTGCATAGGTTGCTGATGAAGTGATGCAGAGTAAATTTTGAATGAGTCGTCTGAAATAGGCTCCAGCCTGCCCATCGCATTATGGTGACTCATATTCATCAAACGACACATTTTAGTAACTCGGAAGATCCAAATTGGCTAATGCAGCTAAAATTTTGCCAACTCAGCTTTCCTGTTGTCAGTTGGTTTAGGAAAACAACGGAAATGTTTTACATAATTTCTGCACTTGTTTTTTGTGCACTCCACCATTTTTTTGGGGACACAGCTCAGCACTGACCGATAATGTGTTATTCATACATCACAGACCAACCAATCCAACGAGGTCTCGTCACTACCAGATTGGAACAGCCAATGAGGAAGGCAACATGTTAATGCTCATGCCTGACTGATGGAGTGGTATACCGGCACTCACACATACTTGAAATAGCTAGTAATAAAAATTCACCACAGGAAGCCTTTGTTAGTAAACGTTGGCTACACATGACAGTTAAGCCCATGCTAAGTAAAAGCCCAATATGGGCCTTGGTTAATCTGATTAATGGATTAAGGGATTGATGCATAGGTCGGGGGTTCAAATCCCACTATCACGAACTGGTCACTGCTGTCCCTCAATATTGCAGCTAACTGGATTACCAAAGGGTAGCCATGTCTCTCACTGTCTGTGGGTAGAGGCATGTAAGATAGCCATTGCTATCGTTCGTAAAGAGTAGGCCATTGGGTTGCCATCAGTGTGTTTCTGCCCTGCGATGGCCTAACAAGTTGTCCAGTGTATATTTTATAATGTAATATTTATTATATAAAATGACTCTGGAATGTTGAGCACCTAAAGTCATACAAAGATACACAATGGTAAATATGCTCCTTGGCCAATCTTTTTGAATCTGTGGCATGGATCAAATTTAGAATAAGTGTATATTTATGAATATAACAAAGCTTAAGTTAAGTTAAGTTTACACATTAATATCTTGTTCTCCTGAAGTTTTTGGTTCCATCCCAAATTGGCCCGTGCTCTCTATATATAATTGTAGTAGGGCACATGTGCCCTCATTTCAAGAGATATGCTAGTTAGGACATAGCCTAAGTTTGTTGTGCTAGAGAAATGTAGATATATCCATTGGGCTTTGCTTTAAACCCAAGCCTATTGGCTCATCACTGCCAGAGCTTATCCTGGTTTCTGTAGCGTAAGTGATTAGGAGTTGATCTCATCCAAGATGGGATATCAGTCCTTGGCAGCTACCTTCCCAGTATTTTTTTACTGGTACTTATTTATACTGCTGGGTGGACAGATGCATACTTGTGGTTAAAACGTTGCCCAGAGGTTCTAGCATGGAGGGGTCCTAACAAGTATTCAAACTTACAATGTCTCGATCATGACTCCAGCACTCTAACCACTTCACCAGTGAAAGTGCCATAAGGTAGTTCTTTGCTAGATTTCTGATCCGTGTTTATCTGCTTTGACGCTAATTTAAATGATAAACTTGCTGAATAATTGTCTCATTTAAATAATTTACACAGTTACCCTCTCTTTTGAATGTATTAACATGTCAAATTATAAAACCAACAAAAATGGTTATTTTATAGGGTGTCTTGACCTACTATGTTTTGAAAATGAAAAAGATTTACAAATTTCAAAGCAAGCCAAAGTGCTGAACACATACCACATTGTCCTTGTGTATTATTATGGAAGTGCTTCTTAGACAGGTTGATCTGGAGTGTGTTCCATATACCAAAAACGATGTATGAGCGAATCTCTTCAATGTGAACGTAGACCTTGTCGCTTGTACTTTCAAACCTAAGTCCATCTCTTTCATATGGTGGCTGTATTGTTATTTCATTCAAAGTAGTCTTGGAAAATAAGAGACAAGATACAAACCGTTATGACAAAAATAACAAATACTTTGCACAAATACAAAGTAGCATATTTCAACATTTTTAAAGCACCCCAAAACCAAAAGCACAGAAACCAAGTCATCACTGCAGCTGCCCCATAGTTACCCTAGTAAGCCATTTAACATTTGAAAAATACGCCTTAAGGAGTTGCAGGAACATTTGCTGAATTGCCTTGGGCAATGTATCCTGAAGGTAATTCAGGAAAGTTTTCTTAATATTCCTGGAAAAAATGTTTTGTTTGTTTGTTTTTTCCTTGCCAAAGTGTGCAGTTCAGGGAATATTTGCGGGTTTCATCTAATTATTAGACCACTGATTAATTACTCGTGCCATTTAACTAGCAGTATTTACAAGTGTTTAATCAACTAAACAAACAATTCAAAGTCAAATGCTGACTTAACTTTAGTTCATAATTTAAACATCGAAATATTGAATATTCCCCATATCCAATGGTTATGCAGCACATCTGACTAGCTCAGACACTCACAGCCTAAGTATCATCCTGTCAAATGCCATTAACTAGAAAGCTTTTTTTTGGGGATTTTTTTGTTTGTTTGTTTTTTAATAACTGTATTATTCCTGAAAGGGAAATTTGACTAAATTTAACCCATCCAAAGTGAGCACACACATTCAGTGAAATGAGCATCCATTAGAAAAAAAAAATAGTGAATATTTGTTCTTCTCATAAATAAAACAATCTGTTCTTGCAAACAAACTTGACATTATATTTATATACATACAAAATAGGAAAAATGTCAAAATATAGGAAAAACATTAAGGGGTCAACACTGACTCCTAGTTGACTACATATCTATACCCACTTTAAACTCTTCTAATTTTGTAGTTTTTTTTTTTATTAAAAACATTAATCTTTATGATGCCCAGATTTATTTGTGTGGAAGCTTCATAAAACCTCTTACATTTAGAAAATATTTGTAACCCTAAAAGAAGAGAGAACCTTATATGAAGATTACTTGTTTGCTGAGACTGAAATAGCTTAAAACCTCACATGTAAGCATTCTTGTCCAAAATTACAAATAAATTTTATTTAGAAGGGAATCGGATGAATTCAAACTGGAATCCGCATATTTTCGGAAGTGGTCAAATTCAAGGTAAATGATCTGGATTCTTTGGTATGTATTACAGAGGATATGTGGGAATATAGGCTATGCAGTAATCTATTGCAGTATTTTTTTTATTTACTTTTCCCTGAATCACTAATTCAGCTTAGAGTTCCCATATAATCTCTCCGCTGATATAAAATTTTTCCCTAATAAGTGTGAGTTGGAAAGCTGATCTAGTCTGTTATTCATTCATTCATTTTCTGAACCGCTTTTTCCTAATTAGGGTTGCGGGGAGGTTGGCGCCCATTTCAGGGCGAGGGCAGAGTACACCCTGGACAGCTCGCCAAGCCATCGCAGATCTAGTCTCTTATGTGTGTCCAAAATTGATAATAAATCCCCAGGTTTAATTATTAAAAACCTCTAACAGGTAATTATGCACAGATCTGACATGAAATTAATGCATCCTGGAGGACAGCACATGTTTTTACACGCAGCCCTGTGCTTCAGCCTCTCACACACACACGTCTATGTTTTTGCTTAAACCAACAGCGCAGGCTGAAATAGCAGCTGTCCCTCATGCTGGAATATACAATTAATCCAGCTGGACCCACTGGACTCAAAGACAATGAAATGGAGGTTACATGTTGAATATACAAAGGAAAAAAAGCATTAAAAATTCATAAAGAAAGAAAGCACTGGATTTGTTTATTTACATTATAAGGGCAGGGTCGATACAATACATGGCACACAGCCAGTGCAGGGAAACGAATCCTCAATTCAGCGCCTTTTCAAAGAGTTTTAAAGCGAAGGTCGAAACCAACCGTAAACACGTCATACTATTTTGGGGCTATATCGCTTACGTGTGAGTCAGTCTTAAGGTCTCTCATTTCAGTTTATTGATTTAGAGCTAATTCCAATACCTGCATTTCACGAGGATCTTCAAGTATTTGAAGTATTACTGTGTTGTTGTGGTACTTCAAAATGATGCCCTTAGCACAGGATGCAAATGGTTCACAGTAATAATTGTCAACACTGATCCTGAGCTGGTAACGTGGAGTCCTTTCCTCCACCAGAGTATAGGTACAGTTGTCTAGAAAGTCAAAATCTGTTTGTTCAAATGTAGTATAATGTGGGTCTCCATAGACATCACATTGACCTGAGAGAAACAGAAGAGAAATATCAGCATATTTAGAATGAATGCAAAAACTTTCAAGACTACTTTTGTCAGTGTAATGCCAATATACTAAAAAAAGCAAATAAAAATGTGGACCTGTAAGGAGGTTTCTTTATACTGTACACTATAATGTGCAAAAGATTCCCCTACAGGTTGGTATGTCCACTTTCCTGAAGGAATATATTACAGAATTTTTATATTAATCTTGAACAAAGGCCTGTTACACTCACAGTAGGTGGGTCCTGTAGCTGGACCTATGGAAAATAGTATTGAGTAGAAATTTAAAAAATGGTTCTTGCAAAGAGTATCTCAGTATCAGGTGCACTTTATTTACAATTGTAAAACATCTAATATCTGTAAACTAATATTTGTAAAACCTTATAAAACAGCCAAATATTCAGTACATACCAGTAGTAGTATTTACCACTTGAGGTGAAGGAGTGGAGTTACGTGTTGACCCAGTTATTATGTTTGGTCGTGATGTGGTTTCGGTAATTTTTGAACTTGTGGTGGTTCTGTATTCCTTTGTAGTGGTGGTTTCCGGAGGTTTTGTGGTGGTTTTTGGAGTTGTGTTTATGGTCTGTGGAGTTGTAGTTATGGTTTCTGAAGTTGTAGTAATTGTGGTGGTTGTAGTAGTTGTGCTTATGGTTGTTTTTTCTGGAGTTGTGTTTGTAGTTGTGGGTGTAGTTGGGGTTACTGAACTTGTGCTTGTAGTTTTGGGTTCTGAAGTTGTAATCGTGGTCTCCGAAGATGTAGTTGAATGAATTTTTGGAGTTGTGGTCTCTGAAGTTGTAGTTATAATTTTTGGAGTTGTGGATGCTGGAGACTCTCTAGTTGTGGTTTCTTGAGTTGTAGTTGTGGTTTCTGAAGTTGTTGATGCCGTGGTTTCTGGTGTAGTGATTTCAGAAATTGCAGTAGTTGTGCTTGAAGTAGTTGTGGTTGTGTTTTCTGGGATTGTGTTTGTAGTTGTGGATATAGTTGTGATTTTTGGAGTTGCAGTTGGAGTTTCTGTTAAAGTTGTTGATATGACTGTAGTTGTGGTTTCTGGAGTTGAAGTTGTGGTTCTTGGAGTTGTAGTTGTGGTCTCTAGACTTGTAGTTGTGGTTTCTGGAGTTGCAGAAATTGTGGTTATTGAACTTGTGCTTGGGATTGTAGTTGTGGTTTCCAAACTTCTGAGTGTTGTTTTTGATGTTATGTATGTTGTAGATTCTGTAGTTGTGGTTTCTGGAGTTGCTGTTGTGGTTTCTGAACTTATTCTTGTGGATATAGTTGAGGTTTCTTGAGTTGTGCTTGAAGGTGTGGCTGTAGTTGTAGTTCCTGAACTTATGGATGCACTTGTTGATACTGAAGTTGGAGTTGTGGGTTTTGGAGTTGTGGTTATTACAGTTGTAGTAGTTGCTGTTGTAGTTGCTGTTGAAGTTGCTGTTGAAGCTGTGGTTGAAGTTGCGGTTGAAGTTGCGGTTGAAGTTGCGGTTGAAGTTGCAGTTGAAGTTGCTGTTGAAGTTGCTGTTGAAGTTGCTGTTGAAGTTGCTGTTGAAGCTGTGGTTGAAGTTGTGGTTGAAGTTGCTGTTGAAGTTGATGTTGAAGCTGGGGTTGAAGTTGTGGGAGTCATGCACTCCTCTCTGGACACTAACACATGAATACATATTTCATTTTATGTACAAAAAATTATACAATCAGGCATTCTGTAAATATATAAAAATTATTATAACTCACCACAAATTAGTTGCCCCAAAGTGCAATTACTGTGAGAAAAGAAAACAACTAAGATATTAGGGAGCGTATCAAAACATTTTACTCAAACCTGTATCTAAAATACAAACCAACCAGCATTCACTGGGTGTCACCACTGTCTCATTATGTTGAATCACAGTGTTGTTAATGTAACAGGTGCACTTCTCCAAACTGGAACAATTTCCTGTGTTTTCATCATAATATGGCATCTCAGCAGGGCACCGTGGGTAACAACCTTAGGCAAAAAATGCATCGTTTTAAGTTAATTAGTTGTCACCTCATAAATGTAAGTCTTTTATAAACTCTAAATAATTATTAAGCATCTTCCAAATCAAATAAGTACCCAAAGACCAGAAATAAGGCATGGATTTTTCAGAAATTAAAAAGATGCAAAGTGAAAAATAAAAACCTTCAAGCTTTGAAAATAATTTATTGTTTCTCCCACAAGTCGGACGGCATGCCTCATAATGCCAGCTGCACTGATCATCTTCATTATAAAAATCACAATAGACCGCTGTAGAAGAAGGAGGAAGCACAATACATTTTGATATTGTTACTTATAAACCATTGTAGGAGTACATTTTCACACACTAATTAGTAATTTTATGATTACTATCTGAAACTTATGGGAAGCCCTAATCTATATTCACAGAATGTATGTTGACATTCTGTGTTACTCTGATTTTAACAATTCATTCTTCCTCTGTCTCTAAACATAATTCTTATACAAAAATGTTCAATAAAAACTTTTTTTTTGTTGTTTTATTCTTTTATTTTATTAAGTTGGCATCTTATAAGTAAACTATAATTAAGGTTTATAACAACACTGATAGCCTTGCAATGGCCTGGCGAGCTGTCCAGGGTGTACTCTGCCCTCGCCAGATTAGGATTAAGCAGTTCAGAAAATTCATGAATGAAGGAACAACACTGATATAATATATACACAATGAAATTACATACCATTAAATCTTACAAACACCTGCTCAGGAAGACATTTATTATCTGCACATAGTTTTCATAAATAAGTCAAAAGGGTACTATCGAATGCTTTTGATGTTGCAAGAGACTTACGGCACAAATCAGGAGTTCTCCATTTAATACAGACATTTTGAGTTCTGCAGGCATCAGCATATGCTGCAACAGCAGTGCAAAATCCCAGGAACTTGCCCTCAAAATCACAAGAGCATGACTCCAAAATACAGGCCTCATAATAAGGCACGAAGTCAACCTGCAAGTTATTGGAAAGTCATATTGCCACATACAATGCAAATAAGTATGGCCTACATAACATATGGGCATTTCATAGAAATCCTTTCACAAAGGGGGTTTGAGGGACGTGTGTTCAGGGCATTTATCCACAAGATAATTTATAGTCAGAAACAAGTCAGTTGAATGTGTTAATTTCGACATTAAATTATTAAAAAATATAGAGTATACATATTCAAACTGATTAACTGGCATTTTACTGCTTAATTATGGCAAAATTGCAATCACTGTTATTTCAGCCAACATTGTGGTCACATTAATTTAAAATGACTAATTAACTTTGGAAACTGAACAATGCTTAGAACTATTTTGGGTAAAGAACCTGTAAGTGGCAGGCTTTGAATGTGTCACTTTGTAGAATCATGCATCGTCTTTGGGCCCAAGCTGCACAGTATGATTGGTGTTGACAGGGAAACAATTCTTCGGTCACATCTGAACAAGGTGGTATGTTTGTCTTCCAGCTGTTCCCAAACTCCAGGTTGCTGACCACTACACTGGAGCTGCTTGTCAAATAGTCATTCATTATCTTCCCATCAAAGTTACCACACAGGCCCCACACTTTACCCTGTCAGTCCACAGAAAAAGGAAATATGATATCTGTTCTTGGTTTGTTCAGGACAAAAAAGTCATCTTAGAGCCATACTAACTTATAAATACTCATAATTAATACCATCCATAAAGACACAAATAATTAGATTATTAAATAGATATAGATAGAAATGTGCTTACAATCCAGTGGGCCTGCAGTTCAATTTTCACTCTGGTTTGCTTGTCCCAAATCACATTAATACCCAGTCTTGTTACAGAAATAATGATGTACAGACCCACTCTTTGGATAGTGTACAGTGACTGAGCACTCATGTTCAATTCATTCTGGAGATTTTGAGTTACATTCATATCCTGCAGAATTAGGGTCACTTCATTGTTATTTTCATCCTGTACAAAGTAAAAATATTTTGATGAGTTACAACAAACGTCTTGTTTGAAATAATCTACAGGTATGTAGTTGAATAAGATGTCTTGAACTACATTTCAAATTTCACATTTCTTAAACCATGGTTAGTAACATTACTCAAATGTAATTTAAGGTGATTAATTTCATTAGCATGTTCTGAGACACCATCTGGAAAAATCCGGCCAATATCAAAAAATGAATATACATTGTTTTAGGTTATCAATCATAATCTGTGCAAAACATAGCTAATTGCTACAAGGAAAGTAGTATAATTCAACTATAGCCATTTTATAAAATCCTTATTTTTTAAATAAAAATTGCTAAACCACAACAAAATGAAGAAGGAATCAAAGTTGGTTTTTCTGACTGTTAAATAAAAACTTACCTTGGTTTTCTACCTCACTGGAACCTATTGTAGTTTAATATTATTCAGTTGGTGAACTACTTTTCTACAGTGTACTAATGTAATTTCCAACCATCTACACAGTGTAAACAAGTCAGAGTTCTGAGACTGGTGTAATTACAATGCGAACACAGTAGGCCTGCAGTGACTGGGATCAAGTTTCAGTCTTCAGTTTTCTGAGATAAGGACATGTTCTGACAAACTCTTGATTATTTATTTATTACGTTTTGGAATCTTTCAAATTTTATTATCTCAGAGAATACAAGAGATAATCAAATTTGGAGCAGAAGTTTACTGGAATATATTCTTTTCAAAAATGCAGAAATTAGTACATTGAACACTTAGACTTTGAGTGTCACATATACATTGTGCATTCATTAGCAGAACTCTAGTGTTACTTTGATTCCATAGTATAAGTTAAAGTCACCCAAATCCATTTTAAAACAAAATGAACATTACTTTTGGGCATAATTATAATGCAGATAATTACCCAATTTATTGGGTAATAAACAATAAATTTACTAATTAATCAAGTAGTCAATGAATAATTTGTTGATTGATTGATTGATTGCATGATAGTTAACATATTCGCCTTTCAGCAAGAAGATCCCAGATTCAATTACCAGGCTCGGGCGTTTCTGTGTGGGTTTCCTCCAGGTACTCCGGTTTCCTCCCACAGTCAAACATGCCCAGTACACTGATTGGCATTTCAAATTGACCCTAGATGTGAGTGTGAATGGTTGCATGTGTGTTGGCCCTGCAATGACCCGGCGAGCCTTTCAGGGTATACCCTGCCTACGCCCAGAGTCGGCTGAGATGGGCGCCAGTCTCGTCGTGACCCTAATTAGAATTAAAAGGCTTAAAAAAAATGAATGAATTGATTTGATTTATTTATTAATAAACCTATCAGTGTTAAATGTTCTAATCCTGACCAGTGAATAAATAAAAAAATTGTCTTGGGTGGTACGGTGGTGAAGTGGTTAGCACGTCCATCTCACAGCAAGAAGGTCCTTGGTCCGATTCCCAGCTCAGGCGTTTCTGTGTGGAGTTTGCATGTTCTGGGTACTCCAGTAAAAATGCGTATTTAGCATTACAAGTAAAGATTCATGTACCTTGAACTTCACTGATATAGACCGGGAACAAGTTAAAACCTCATCACAGCAAGGCACACTCTCTGCTTTGATGGAAAACAGTTTATTGGGGCCAGTATCCTAACACACACAAACAAACACACACACACACACACACACACACACACACACACACACACACACACACACACACACACACACAATAGATTAATGGTTAGGCTTTACTATATTCTTACATGAATGACTGCATCTTTTAATTGATTATACTCGTAAACTTTTCTTTAATGGCACCCAGAAAAACTGTTTGTCAGGAATCTGCCTTGAATTCCTTTTTTTAAGTTAGTTTTTATTTGTATTGCACTTACTATATAGTTTGTTGTTGTCAGCCATGTGCCCTTATCTTGCCCCACCCCTTTTTGGGTTCCACTTCATGTCTTTGTCTGTTTTCCCTCAATTTTGTGTCCCACTACACCTGACCTTAAATTTCCTAATCATTTGGTTGTCTATTTATACCTTGCATCCCTTTGCCCCACTCTGTTCTCTGAGTAGTCTTAGTCAACTCTGTGGGTTTATTCTGAACCTGTCTTAAGTTTGTATTTTGTCTTCCCTGTTTTTCAGTTTGGGATTTTTGCCCTGTTTGTTGGACTATAAAAACTCTTGAACCTCAACCTTTGCTGGTCTGCATCTGAGTCCTTACCACCCCAGTACTGTTTCTGTTTCTGGTAACAACCTACTTCACTCCAGTTTCCTCCTACAGTCCAGAGATATGCACATTAGGCTAAAAGGCTGTTACAAATTACCCCAGGTGGGAGTATGATTAAGCATTGTGTGTGTGTTTGCTCTGGGATAGTCTAATGGCTCCAGCCTCTTCATGACCTTAAATAGGCTTTAGTGGTTTAGCAAATAAGTGAATGATGAGATGAGTAACCTACCTCAGCTAGAGTGTACTGACAGTGGCCGTCAAAACGATACCATTTGGAATCAAATGTTTTGTATTGTCCATTGCCAAACACTTCACACTCTCCTGGGCAGGGATCACCTTCACAGTTCCACTGGCCGCTTCTGCAAGTGCTAAGTGAACAATCACATCATTCACATCATTCTAGTGTAGAAACCATAACAGATTAAAGTGCTGAAAGCAATTCAATAAAACATTTAAAATTATTAAATCGATCACTGCTAATGATGTACATAATTATTATAGAACAGGAAACATGTTTCAGTGGCACATTGTATTAGCTAATCCAGGCTTGTCATGTTAAAAGCATAATTACTAATTAGAAAACCCTTTTGCAGTTAGGTCAGAACGGCTGACAACTATTATGATATTTACTTCATAGGATGAAGTTTCTTACATCATCAGTTTGCTGACATCAGTGACCAAAGGCCTGAGCTGTAAGTTCAGGGGTAAAGAACTAATAAATTTGCCCTTCTTTAGGTGAGCTGAAGTCTGAGGCAGTCTCTAATATGAAAAACAGATATTAAATAGTACCTGCAAAAAAGTGCCCTACTCCTGGAGGTGCAAATAAATAAATAAAAATAAAAAAGCCAATGGTTATGATGGATACCGGGTTGAGCTACAGTGAGGTAGCAACGCATATGGGCTGCATACAACCCACCATCAGAAACCTAATTGACCTTCACAACATGACAGGGTCAGTTAACGACAGGCCACGCCCAGGGCGAGAGAAAGTGACGACTCCCAATCACCGTGCAGTATCACAACAAATCACTGCCTGTATCCCCACAAATCATCGCTTGTTTCAACACAAATCACTGCCTGCATCAATGCAAATGAAGGCCATACCTGATACTGACTGTTTTCATTTTGGCAGGTGCCATTTTGTTTTTGATGTTTCATTTATTCTTGATACTTTTGTTTTTTTTTTTTGTTTGTTTTGTAATATGTATAATTTGTTTATCCAACCTGCTAAACATATTATCCATATTACAAGAATCCAGTTTTGGCTACCATAATAAAAATTATGTCCAAAATTATGGTCTCAAAATTTTTAATGATTCCAATACATATCACAACTTAAAAATACTGTATACTAGAACATATGTATGAATTAATTCCATGATACTGTACATGTAGCCTAACACATACCAACATTATGAGCAATAAGATTATAAAGATCAACTTATTTATGGGTTAGATACATAACAGAAACCCCAAGGGCAAAAATGTACATGATATTTTAACCATCATCACAACATATTATAACCTGAAAAATAGACTAATATTTTAAATTAACAGAACGCTAGATAAATAATAAATATATCTCTTTAGCTCTTAATAAATGTACCTGACGGTTTTCACATATTAGATTTGACTTACAGACTTTTTAATCACCTTCATAGTGCCAATTAACACCAGTTTGGGAGGTTAGAGTTTGTTAATACCAACCTTACGCAGTAACCCCGAGTTAACCGTGGACAAGTTCAACTCAATATGTAACATACTTCCAGGCCCAATACTGCTCAGTGTTAATTTTTATGTGCTGTGTCATAGATACAAAGCAATGAGCCAACAGCTATTTCAATTAGCCAAAAAATAACCTAATTAATTGCAGATTTTGTAGTGAATTAATCACAACTGTCTGTATGTCTCCTCCGATCCTGCTAAAGTGCTGAAAAACTGCTAAAATTATTAGTGATTATGTTATGATAGAAAGGTGTCACAGCACAATGTGAATTGCTGCTTGCCGTGTATGGAGCTGACTAGGTGCAAACCAGCCATATCAATATGTATATATGTATATATTATGCAAAATAAAGTACACACAAAATCAAGTAATAAGGCCATTACCATGTTTTACAATTTGTCTCCACCTTCTGAGAATATGCAAAAATCTTCCCATTGAATTCACACGTGCAATGCTTCTTGCTTACACATTTGCCATTATGGTCTGCATATTGGCCCTCTGGACAATAACAACCACTGATGCAGCTTTTACTGGTACTCTATATAGCAAAAGAGAAATCTGTCAATTTTATTTACACAACTTTCATGTAAATTGCATCAGAGTACTTGCATTTATCCTTCAATTCACTGTCCTTTGAAATCTTATTTTGTTGCTGTGGTTTGTACACTATCAGCTGTTTTTGTATATATGTACATACTGTTTTTTTTAATTGTTCACTGTTATATGCTTTGGATTTATGTAAAAGTGATATACAAAACATATATTGTAGCCTGATGAAAAAAAATAAATACTCACAGATGGCTTAATAAGGGATTCACATGTCCTTTGCTCTGTGTTTACCGGTATATGTGCACAATGGACACATATCTGTCCGTTTGGACAATCTGAAAGAGAAAGTACAACTGTTTATAAAAGTCCTATAATTACCAATAATGTGCCAAAGATGAGGTCAATGTCGCTGAATAGTCCAAAATCAAGAGGACTGCTAAAATAGCACTAGATACTACACAAGAAAATAAGTACCAAAAATACACTAAAGTTTGATTTTTATAATTCATTACCTCTGCCAAGAAGTTTATGATTTGGTGTGGTTTGTTTGCTTGTGAACAGGTGAGGTTTGTTTGTTAGGGAATATGATGTCCTTTTTTAAAAACAGTTTGTGAATTTTTTTTTGTAATCATAGGAGGGGCTTTTAACAAGGGACCCATCAATATGTGTGTATGTGTGTGTGTGTGTGTGTGTGTGTGTGTGTATAAATATATATATATATATCATGAATCGATTTTTCATAGAACAGTGCTCAAAACATCAAAGTAGAGCAAAAGATATGGTATGTGAGAAAAATAAAAAGACTACAATTTCATCCCAACAAACCTGTTTCGTGGTTGCCCACTCATCAGGGGATTTATCTAAAAATCTAATAATTTAAAAATCAACATAATGCTTTCCTAAGTATGGTGCTCCAAATGCACATGCAAGAGTTCTTCTATAACTATTTTTTCATTAATAATTCAATACTGCATATGTAATAGAAGAAGCAACTTTACCACAAGCTTCAGAACAACTGAGTCTTCCATTTTCACACAAGCTGTAAAACAAATATTCAGCATGATTTACATTTAAATCATAAATTGAAATTAAATATTAAAATTGTAGCTTTCACCTGAAAAAATTCTGAATTACACTCATAATTACTAACTAACTTTTACTTTTGGGGGGGTGTTTTCATACAATATAGAAAGATGTTCAGCTGCTTGTAAGCGCTATTTATTATCTAAGTGGCTTTGTCGGGATCCTTTGTCCATCAAAGATGTCTTATTCAGAAAGTAGACATTACATGTGGAGGACAGAAATGCTTTTTTCAGATATCAAATGCTTCCAAAGCAGAATAGAACTGTATAGTTTGCAGAAAAATATAATTGGGATTGGATGTGAAGTACTTTCTGTGCATAGTTCCACATCAGCTTGATAAGCATGTCCATAAAAAGTGTCTTCTTCAAAAAAACGACAGTTATTGTCATGATGCTGTTGTTATTGTAGTTAATAATAGAAACAACCAATGTTGCATGAAACCTGCCCAGATAATGTGTTTAGTGAGCTTTTATTCTTGAAGTTGTGAATTCTTTACAATTCTGATACACTACATGCAGATGTACTTATTCTAGAGGCCCTGCACCTGTATACTTTCTCCCAGTGTAATTTAGACACTATTAGACCTGTAGCTCTGATACTTC
>JBCNYG010000022.1:16765728-16777473 GCA_039654305.1 Porochilus rendahli | reverse complement strand
GCACTCACACTCACACCTAGGGGTGATTTGGAACAGCCGATTAGCCTACTGTGCATGTTTTTGGACTGTGGGAGGAACTGTATTAAACACTGTATTAAAAGTTTTATATACTGAAAATATAAATTCAGCAAATATGGAAATAAATGTCTTTTTTTCTAAAAATTTAAAACCAGACTACTTAACAACAATTTTGCACATAGAAACAACTTTGTGTCATCAGAAATAATTAATTCTGCTGTTTATTTCAGTATGTGGTACATTGTGATGTTACAGAGAATTCTATTCAAATGAGAATCAGGAGGGTGGAAATGGATAAAGACATGTAGAAATTTGATCTGTCTTCATGACTTGATTACACTGCTTTACTTGAATTAGTATTTTACATAGATGCACAAACCTCCACATTTTCTCTTGCATGTAGCCTTACGTACAGATCAGCTCTAAGGTGCAACGGCTATTTTCTTCTTATTACTATACTAATACTGATTGTAGAATGTGACAGATTGCTACTGGAAGCTGTGCTTTGTATCATAACTGATGTTTGGCCCATTCTCATTACTTTAACCGTCTCAGAAGTAACCACTTTAATAAGAGCCAAAATTACACTCTTCCACTCTTTCATTTAGTGATTAATCACATTTATATTCAACCTGGGTCTTGCACTGTGTCCTCATAGTTTTTATGTTGCTTTTAAATAAAGTCATTACCTCAAAATCACCTGAGATTTGGTAGGTAGTTATTTGAGTACACATATGAGCTCTAGTTTTCTGTTCCTGTGTAATTTCGCTTAATGAAAATCCTGCGAGAAATTGGTTGCAAAGACTAAACAGCATTTTATATTATATAAATTCAATATGTGTATCTGTCAATGGTACTGTGGCGTTTTGATTAGTATGTTCGCTTCACAGCAGGATGGTCCTGGGTTCAAGTCTTGTTCGCTGCAAGATTGTTTCTACCCATTTTCTACCCATGCTTGTGTGAGTTTACTCTAAGTACTCTGGTTTCCTCCCAGAGTCCAAAGACATGCAAATTAAGCTTATTGGCTGTTTAAAATTGCCCCTAGGTGTGAGAGTGAGTATGAATGGTTGTGTGTGTATTTGTGTGTCCTGTGATGGACTGGCAAACTGTTCAGGGTGTACCCCACCATAGGTACCAGCATCACTGCCACCCTGGTGGGATAAAGCAGTTTGGAAAATCATTGAGTATGTGTTTATGTGTACTTGCCAGTGAACAGCATTTGAGAGTAGTTTCTGAAAACCTTACCTAAGGTACAGGATTCTTCCAAACAGTATTGGCAAGTGATGTCTAATTAGGCCAAAGTTTCCATCTCTCTCTCTCGCTCTCTCCCTCCCTCTCTCTCCCTCTCTCTCGTCTGAGCCCTA
Source organism: Porochilus rendahli (assembly GCA_039654305.1). NCBI lineage: Eukaryota > Metazoa > Chordata > Actinopteri > Siluriformes > Plotosidae > Porochilus > Porochilus rendahli. The sequence continues at coordinate 16,776,091 of JBCNYG010000022.1, read as the reverse complement.
GTTCTGTCATTGGTTTGTTACCCAACTATGTTCAGCTGTTGTGTGTTTGATTAGTTTGTGTATATATACCCTGCTCCTTGAATAGAAGTGCTGCAGTCATATAATTACAACCAATATTACACAACAGAGTAATTAATTTGATCAGTGCCCTTTGTCTTGGTCTTGGGGCAGCCAATTCCCCAAAATAAGCCCATTTGATTATTAACTTATAAAGGACTGGGTAATATGCAGTACTCCTGGTAATGAGAAACTGAGAATTTATACACTGGGTGATTATAGAGTGGGGGAAACAGGAAGGGGAAATTGTTTGGTAATTAAAAGGTTATTATGGAGAGGAAAACTGATTACTGATTAGCAGATATGTGGGGCTTCTGCTTAGATGTAAGGAAAACCAACACCCATATTTGATGCATTTGTATTATCTCTTGTTAAATTATCATTATCTACTTTGTCACATTATGGAAGCCAAAGTTAATATGCAGATGTTTTAAAGATACTGTAAGCCATTTAAGTTTTATTAAATAATCAACAAATATGCTACTCAAGGGCGGCATGATCGGTGTAGTGCTTAGCACTTCCACCTCATAGGAAGAAGGTCCTGGGTTTGAGTCCCATACCCGTTGAGGACATTTCTGTATGGCGTTTGCATGTTCTCCTGGTGTTTGCGTGGGTTTCCTCTGGGTGTCCCATTTTCTTCCCACAGTCCAAAGACAAGCACATTGAGCTAATTGATACATATTTTTTTATTGCCCCTAGATGTAGTTGGGTATCTGTGTCACCCTTTGACGGTTTGGTGAGCTTTTCAGGGCGGACCCCGCCTAAACCCGGAGTCAGCTGGGATGAGTTATCCCTTAAATCGGAAAATTCAATTAAAATAAAATGTAAGGGTGATTGTTAGTAAAACTTGCTGCTTGTTTTGAGAATTTTCACATAAAAATCAAGGAGGGATACAATAATGTACACAAGTCTTTTAGTATATCAGAAGTCTAGTTTTTTTTTGGCATTCTAATTCATGTCTGTACATCTGTTATATTTTCCATTCATTTCCATCATCTTGCCCATGCAGGGATCGGCTCCATGACTGTTCCGGTATATATTGCTGAGTCTTCACCACCACAAATGAGAGGGCAACTGGTCACCATCAACACACTCTTTATCACAGCAGGCCAGTTTGTAGCCAGCCTCATTGACGGAGCATTCAGCTACATACAACATGGAGGATGGAGGTTTGGGTTTCACGCATATTCATGATATTCATATGTTCTGGTTTTGTACTGTTCATCAGCAAAAAAAAAAAAATCTCATTAACCCTACACTCATGCCAAGACTGTTCAAGTGGGCTAAATATGTTGCATTTATATTGCATGATGTGAATGGATAATGGGAGTCATATTTAGTTCACTGCAGTCTATTGTGCTCTTTATGCCTTCTGACTCACTGTTTGTGACTCTCTCACATACACATCCTCTGTTTGTTACTGTCTCTTTCATGTGATTTATTATAGTTTTTCAATCGAATCTACTGTTATATGTGGGAGTGAATGTGAGTTATGAATCGAAAGAGACTGATATTTACTCTCATCTGCTTGTGGTCCGAGCTTGGCACTCGGCTGGCTTTCCTGATAACGAAAATGAAGCTGTCATGGTTGGTGGTGAATGGATGAGTCATGCAATATGAAATCTTTTTTTCAGCATTGGTCTGCAGGATTTACAATATGACCACAGTGATGAGTTTTGCAGGAGTGGAAAGGGTGCTACTACATACTTTTCTTTGATTTGTGGCATATAAGAAAAATCCCATGTCGGCAGAAATAGTACATTGCATAAAGGATATTCTGTCTAATGTATATGAGGTTCAGAAAGAAGTGTGAGTGCAGTTTAGGATTGTGTATTTTTGTTTATCTGTTACACAGCTTTTATGCCGTGTGAGGCAGAATACAATGTCAGTACTGAGCAGCTGATACACCAGAGTTACAGCCCTATATTCAGACAGGCCATTGGTCCGACAGTTACAGCCCATTGGTCCGACAGCCCTAACCCAACTGAACTGAGTAGGGTGCCCAATTGACTTAAGCATGGCGCTCATCTTTTATGAGAAGGAATGTCAGATCAATGGGCTGTTGAAATATAGAGTAGTCCCTGTATTATGAACAACAATCCCTTTTAGTGAAAATACAGCACTGCTAGGTTCTCATAAGGTAGGTTTTTGATTAAAAAGATAATTACGTAGTTAATGTTGACATTTTTTTCAGGAATACTTTTAGTCCAGCCTTGTTTTCTGAAGTCAGCCATGAGTGCTATGGGTTATTTAAATAGTTGAATCTTTCTTTGTCGAATAAGGTGGTACTTATAATAAACGACAATCAACTATCACTGCACTGACAGCATTCATTCAAATTACAGTGTATCTGCCTTCTCAATCAACTGCAATTTAATGATGCCAGGAATTCAAATACAGTAAAACAGTACAATTAAGTGTGTCTTAATAAAATTAAATATAAGGAAGAATATTAAAATTATTTAGGAAACGATCCTTCAGATCAAATTAATAAAATTAAGAAATGATAAAAAAAAAAGAAACTAATCAAGATCGTTCAAATTAAAAACATTCTAATATCAATTCTTTGTCATTTATAGCGGTCTCTTTCTGCTTGTACAGATATATGCTGGGTCTCTCTGCCTTACCAGCTCTGGTGCAGTTCCTCGGATTCCTTTTTTTGCCTGAGAGTCCTCGCTGGCTTATACAGAAGGGTCTAACCCAGAAGGCTCGCCGTGTGCTCAGCCAGATCCGAGGCAATCAAAACATTGATGAAGAGTATGACAGCATTAAGAGCAGTATTGAGGAAGAGGAAAAAGACAGTGCAGGAGGTAAGAAATTCAAAAGGCACACATTATTAATTATTACCTAATTGAAGACATGAGTGCTGGCTTTAGTATTTTCAGGAGGAACCAGTGGCTGTATAACTAGTGGAAAGATGGCACTGGTACATGTTTTAAATATGTGTCATTTACTTTCAACCAATCGAATTGAAGCATTTTAACAGTTGATCACAAAATACCTACCCTTTGTCTTAAAAATGGGGTAGGTCCTTCCTTACAACATATTTTAGAGACAGTATCTTGTTACTTTGGGAAAATATTTTATCAGAAATAATTTGTGACATGTGGAACTCCACAATGTTTAATTTTTCATTCCTCATGCAAGTATATGCTAAATGTAGAAAATGTAATCAGGAAATAATAAAATTATGATACAGTCAACCCCTGCTTAGTCACGTTTCCAAGTTCATGAATTTGCATATTCGCAGAAATTTTTTTCGGAACACGTCTAAAAATACATTTCACTGAAATTTCTTTTAAACAGCAAAAATTATTCATGGCAAGTATTATGCATTTTATATCATAATACCCACAATGCACAGATCTCAAATCACTCTCACAGAAATGCTCCTTAAGACGCTGTATCTCAACCAGTTTACAGTACCGCGTGTTGCTGTGTAGTGTTGTAAGCAATTTATTTGTGCTTTGTGATTTCTGTTTTGTAACATTCTGCCCTTGAGATACCTGCTAAACGCAGGCTTCTTTTAAGGCTTTTAGCAAGGAGCCTAAGTGCCAGAAGGTGGTTATAATGCTCCAGGAGAAGGTAGCATTATTTGATATGCTAAAAGAAATAAGAAGCTACGCAGCAGTAGCACGCCATTATTGCATCAATGAGAGTACTGTTCGCTACATAAAGAAGGACAAGGAAATAAAGACCGCAGCAGTGCCAAGACTGTTTGAACTGTCTGAGACAAGAGAATCGTGAGGATGGAGTCAGCCTTGTTGTTGCGGATTATGGATTGCCGTAAGAGGAGAATTCTCCTGGATGATACCATCACCTCATGAAGGCGAAGGAGCCATACAAGACTTTTTTCGGAGCCTGAAGGCGAAGAGGTAGGCCCTGTTGAAGATGAAGACACAGAAACATCATAAAACCCTGAAGGTTTTTAGGCCAGCAAGGATTGGTTTGACCATTTTCACAAACGGTTTCAGCCGAACACTTGTGTATCATCGAGAAGCTGCATCCGCGGACACGGAAGCTGTCATGACACACCCAGAAAAGTTCAAGAAAATAATCAAGGAGAATGGTTACTGTCTACAGCAAGTGTTTAACATGGACGAGACAGCCTTGTTTTGGGGGGGAAAAATGCCTTCAAAGACAGACTTGAAGGTTAAAGCCAAGGTTCCTGGTTTCAAGGTCCGGGAATGCTGCTGGCTTCATGCTTAAGCCAGGCCTTTTTTTTTTTTTTTTTTTTACAAGTCTGACTGCCCTAGGACCTTGGTGCCTGTCTTCTGGATGCACAGCGCCAAGGCCTGGATCACCAAAGTCCTTACCAGGACTGATCAGTGCTTCATCCCTCCAGTGAAAGAATACCTCAGCAAGTTGGGCTTGGAGTTTAAAGTCACTTTAGTTATGGACAATGCTGGCAACTTATTAAGGATATACAGAGGAAAAGGGATCCACGCACAGACCAAAGGGGTGTAGGACACAATATTTAATAGATAAAAAGATAATCCAAAAATAGCAGGCAAACTTGTATTCAAAAAACAAGCAATGGTCAGAGATATGCAAGAAGTCAAAACATAAGCAGAGGTATGCAAAAATCACAAGTTGGTAAGAATGGTCAAGGAATATGCAAGGTCAAAAAACTACTAGGCAGGGATAAGCACTGGAAAGGCACAGGAGAAACCACTGGCACGATCTGGCAAAGCTTGTGGGGAAATGCAGGGCTTACACACACACAAAGGGTGAAGGCAGGCAACAAGATGCAGGTGAGCATAATTGGCATAAGGAAAGCCAAAGGGGACAAAAAAAAAGTACAGGTAATACTAGAACACCGAGTTAACTGGCTGGAGTCCTAACAGTACCGTTCAGGTCCACGATCAGGAACCCTCCCAGTCCACCAAGAACTGGAGTCCACGGCCCTGGCGACAGACATCCAGAAGCCGGTTGACTGTAAAGCCCTCTGAGCCATTGATGAGGAGTGGATGGGGAGGGGGGCTTGGGAACTGGGCAGAGCCGGTTGCTGATAACAGGCTTAATCCTAGAAACGTGAAAGGTGGAGTGGATGCGGCAGAGGTTTCGGGGGGGAGGGCTTAAGCCGCACAGCAGCAGGACTCTAGACCTTCACAATGGGGTATGGACCAATAAAACGAGGAGCCAATTTCCGGGAGTCCATCTTGAGGGGAAGATCCCAGGTGGAGAGCCGGACATGCTGACCCTGATGATAGGGAGGGGCCTTGCAACGATGTTGATCTGCCTGTTGCAGGGCTGTTCGGAAACAGGAAAAATCACTTGGGCATCCAGAATTATGTAGACAAGTGACTCTGTGGTCTCGGGACTACAGGGGAGGTTTCTTTCAGCAGGCTGTTGGGCTTTTGGTGAGAAGTCCTGGGTCAGTTCTTGTGGGCTGCTAAATAGTTGGTTGTTCGTTGGTGGAACGGACAGTTGGGAGGGTTGGGACACAGCAGACAGATTTAAGTTATTCTGTTCAGCGCAGGTAACTTCAAACTGACCAGTAAGAGCTGATATGGACCCACATGTATCGAGCTCATTTTCCAAAAGGATGTTTGATTTGGGTTCAGGTTCAAGTTCAGGAAGGAGTTCAGATATAGTTTCAGGAATATTTTCAGACGTGGTGTCAGATTCAAGTCGAGACTGGGTTTCTAACAGGAGGTCAGTCTTGGGTTCAAGGGAAATTACAGACTCTCATTTAAGAGGAAGTTCATACTTGGGTTCAGGGGCAAATTCTGATTCTGTTTCCAACATGGGTTCTGACTGGGATTCAGTGTCAGAGGGACGTTCAGAATTAGTTTTAAGCAGGAACTCAGTGCTAATTTCAGATGTAAATTCTGACTCCATTTCCAGTGGACCGTCTAAAGACCTTTGGGAAGTAACTTTGGTGTTATCCTCTGATGGAGGAACTGCTTGAGTACCGAGTCTGCGAGATGGAGAAGGCGATGAGAAAGCAAAGTTGGGCATTAAATCATGTGTTGACTCCTTGCACAGGAATGGAGGCACTGTTGTGGTGGAGCTCTCCATGCCAGGTGGAATGACCCAGTCCTGGTTGGCAGGGTGGACTGTCTTCTTCATAAGCTGATTTTGCAGTTCCAACAAGTGATGCCGATCACTATGGAGTGAGCTCACAGTTGTGTTTAGATACCACATATTTAAGATCACTCAGTGGAACACTCGTCTTCTCCGTGTAAGGTTCAGGAGGAGGCAGGCGAAGACCTGAGACTGGAGGAGTGGGCTGTGATAAGGCTGGGGGCTGGGTCTTGAGTTGTTGCACCTTTTCAGCAAGATCAATGATGGCTGTGGAGATGACTGCCAAGTTTTTACGAAGCCTCTCCATCTGGATTTGTTGTTTCCCCAGCATGAGTTTGCATTGCCCCAGTACAGTCCTTAACTGTATGCTGGACACATGATGGCCAGATCGTACTGTTAAGGACATTATACAGAGGAATAGGGATCCACATGCAGACCAAAGGGGTGTAGAGCACAATATTTAATAGAGAAACATATAATCCAAAAACAGCAGGCAAACTCATATTCAAAAAACAGGCAATGGTCAGAGATATTCAAGAAGTCAAAAACATAAGCAGAGGTATGCAAAAATCACAAGTTAGTAAGAATGGTCAAGGAACAGGCAAGATAAAAAAAAAAACCTACTAGGCAAAGATATAAAAATGCTGGAACGACACATGAGAAACCACCGGAACGACACATGAGAAACCACCGGAACGACACATGAGAAACCACTGGCAAAATCTGGCAAAGCTTGTGGGAAAATGCAGTGCTTATATACACACAGAGTGAGGCAGGCAACCAGACACAGGTGAACACAATAATTGGGATAAGGAAAGCCAAAGGGGGCAAAAAGAATATGGAAAGCCAATGGGGACAAAAAAGAGGAACGTAATAGTAGAACACTGAGTTAACTGGCTGGAGTCCTAACACGGCTACCCTGTTGATTTGCTTCATGATGGAGTCAGGACCGAGTTCCTCCCTGCCAATGCCACCTCTATCATCCAACCTTTAGAACTGGGCGTGATCCAGGCGTTTAAGGCCTTGTACACCTGAAACTTCCTCCAGCACCTTGTAAGGGCCATGGACAATAACACTGAATTTTCCCGAAGAAATATTTGCAAAAATGTATTAAGACTTATTGAAAATTATTATTTTAATTATTTAAATATTTATTAAATCTTATTGGCGATAATCAACAAAGAAGAAGAAGAAGGAGACCTTTAATGCGTGTTGGAAGAAGCTGTGGTCAGACTGTGTTCACGATTACAAGGGCTTCTCTCCTGAAGAAATTCAACACTCGGGCATTAATAAAGCAGTGACATTGGCGAAGATCCTTTCAGGTGAGGGCTTCGATGACATCATAGAGGATGAAGTCTCATCAATGCACACTCTAACCCCTGATGGGCCAGGATTTGGAAGAGCTAACAAAGTCTGCCAGCAAAGACGAAACGGCAGGTTCGGAGGACGAGGAGGAGGATAAGGGCATGTCTTTGGAATGACTGTCACCGAAGATGAGGGCAGCCAGAATCCGTACATGCAATGTTGTATCAAATTCTGCAATGCTATTGATGCATCCATAGAGCCGTACAAGATCCTCCCTTAGATTACTACCATGAAGAAACAATGGCAGCAACTACCAATTACCATGTTCCTCCAACCAATCAAGAAAAACCCTTTAAAGCCAGCATTAAAACATTCATCATCGCTTATCGGACTGTACAGCATAATTCATCATCATCTATCAACGTTCATCACTGGTGAGTAAATGCATAGATTTTACCAATTATCTATAACTTAAACAAAAACTGTAAGGTTTTAATACTCATAGAAAATGGCCATTTTACAGTACTGTCCAGTATAGGGCTACAGTAACTCGATTATTTTTCATCTTGGCATGTATAAATCTTACCTGTACACTATGTACATTGCTTGCTGTAAGTCATATATTTTTGAGGTTAATGTTGTAAGCTGAATTTTAACTGTTATAAAGTGTTGTAGAATGATAGTTTAAAGCATACTTAGCATTTACACTATAAGAATATGCAGTTAAAGGTGTTTTTAAAAAGCATTAAGTATAGTATTCTTTAAGTATTAAATTTTTTACGGGCAGTGTTGGTCCCTAACCAAAACGAATACCGGGGGTTGACTGTACACAACTACACTATTATTCCACTAGAATGTCTATGACCCTTTTCATTGTTGTCCTAATCATTGTTGTTGCTGCTGCTGCTGTTGTGATGATGATGATGATGTTGATGATGATGATGATGATGATGATGATGATGATGATAATGGTGATGATCAGTCCTGTAATTGAAAACATATTTTTCTCTGTGAGCTCAGACATTAGTTGGTAATCATAATCAGTTGAGTTCAGAAAAGCCACTTATGTCTGAGAGATTCATTTCCTAAGCAGAAGTGTTCTGAGCTTTGAACACAGTCAGGTTTATGGTCACATAGAAGGTCAAGAGGAGCTGTGAAAATTGGATGGGCTGTGTGAGTCATTAGGCCTGACACAGAACTCTATAACCACAGTAATCCTCTGGAGGACCTGCTCTGGATTACCTTTTGTCTTTGTTGCTATTGTAAAGTCTTCATGTGCTGCTATAAAGTTTGATGGCAATATCTTTTTAAACAATTTATTAATAGTTTGGGTGACTATCTATAAACACCCCTTTAAATTTTTACCAGAAAATTGTATAGGTTTTTGTTTGTTTGTTTGTTTGTTTTAATTATAACATAAAGGTTAAGTTATATTGATTTTATAAATATTTGTTGCACGTCTAGATCCTGATATTTTGCCAGTACTCCTCAGAAAAGTTGTTCAACTCACATTAGATGTGGATTGTAGGCAAACATCATCAGGTTTTACTGCAGATTCTTCATTGGATTAGATCTAGGATTTGACTTACATTTTTATGATTGTTGTTTTGAGGCTTTTGCTGATCAGAACAGGTTTTCAGCTGGCCCTGTATTTGGCTTCGTACATTTTGCCCTGAACCTGACCAGTATCCCAGTCCCTGCTGATGATGAGCATTGCCGCATAATTCTAACACTGCCAGTACTTCACTGTGGGGATGGTTTTCTCAGTGTGCTGAGTACCGTGGGAGTACTGTAGCACTTTGTGCCAAGTCCAAACTGTTCATTGGTTTTATCAAAGCATGTTTTATGTCATGAATTGCTAACACATCTCCAAAACGAAACTTGTAGGGCTTTTTTTTACTTCTTTTTAATCCTCCATAAAGCCTAGTTTTGTGGGAGTATTCTTTTCCTCTAAACACCTTCGCCCTCTGTATTTAGGATCCGTCCAGTTCCTTCAGAATTATCCTTGACAGCTTCCTTGCTTCACTGACTATTCCTCACTCCTTTAAAAAAAAATTTCGTAGAAGGCCTATTTTACAAATTCTACTGATTTAAATGTGCTCTGTGGCCTTTTTTCCCTGTTTTCTTTTTTTCAATATAGCCAGTTCCTAATTGATATGTTTATAGAGATTTATTTTGCTAGCTTTTTTGTCTTAATAAGTTTTTTTTTTTAAGTATGTTCTTTAAAAAACCTCTATGGCCATACAATAATAGGTTAAATATATACTAACATTACACTTCAATTGCACTCTAGTGGGAGTACCATTTCACAATAAGGCTCATATTATATTCATATTTAATTATATTGTAAGTCAACAAATAATCCTGTTAATACGGCACTTTTTTGTGATGTAAAACAATGAATTCAAGTTCAAGATCAGTAAGTTGTTTTAAATCTTCAAAATCATCACTCTTAGCCTAAAACTTTGATGACAACTGTTAAATCGAATCATTGGTGGGTGAGAGAAAAAAGTTTGTTTTTTAAAATAACTGTCTGAAAATTTTTACATTTTCTAATCTCATTAAAGCTAAAGGTCTTTCTTGCAGACCATATAATTCAGGGAACTTCTGGTATGAGACACACACACACACACACACAAAGGCAGGGTTTCAGCTGTCACCTTTCAGATGTGTAATGTCACTGGTCATTACCTTGAAAGAGGCTGGAGAGGGAAACACTGTTCCAGTGGGCACTGCATGGACATGTCAAGCCCAATTCTCTAACAGTTCAACAAACAAGACAGTCTAATTTTCCACAGTTTTGTTTTCTTTCACCAAATAAGACTGCGCTCGACTTCACTTCATTCATACATTCCTTCATTTATTTCCTAATTAGGGTTGCGGGGAGGCTGGCCCCCATCTCAGCCGACTCTGGGCGAGGGCGGGGTACACCCTGGACAGCTCGCCAGGCCATCACAGGGCCATCAGTCAC
>JBCNYG010000022.1:16738724-16750039 GCA_039654305.1 Porochilus rendahli | reverse complement strand
CGGCTGAGATGGGCGCCAGCCTCCCCGCGACCCTAATTAGGAATAAGCGGTTCAGAAAATGAATGAATGAATGAACTCTGTGTTTGTTGGGACCCTTGGGGTTTTCTCCATTCCTATAAGAAACAGGCAGTAGGTTGACTGGCCACGCAAAAATGGCAAGATAAGTGTACAAATATGTGTGTACTATCTGGTATCTGAGACCAGTTTTGGTCTCAAGCCCACGTTTTAAGTAAAAACAACCAAATCTTGGTCTTGTCTCAGATTTAACTGCATTTTTACTTGGCCTTGGCTCAGTCTTGGACCAGCTGGACTTGGACCTTTATCTCAAGACCATCCTACAGTGGCATCTTTTTTCACTTTAAATTTTAAAAAATAACTTGTTTTACTTTGAAAGTTTTAACACTGCCACTGGGCTGCCTTCTCAAGGAAGACAATGGAAAAAGCGGGACACCATCTGTGGTGGCTGAGATGTCCTCAAAATCATTAGTTAGTCATTAATTTGCTTATTTGAGAGACAAATAAATTATTTGCAGAATAAATCAGCAGACTGTAATAGCAAGGAAGCAACTTTAACTTATGAGGCTGGGATTACAGCACACTTTTATGGTCACCTTGAAAGAAACGTCTTCTACTGCAGGCTGGTTGGCTTTATAAATGGCTTTTTAATTTTATATAATATATATATAATTTTGTTTTTTAAATCTATACTAAAGTTAATTCAAACTGTATAATCTTCTGTTTATTTAGAGGGTGTTTGGGGAGTCATAATTTAGTAGCAGTAAGGTGATTTTATACTTTCATTTTGCCCATGGTGTCGAGCCTTTCTTAAGATGAGTAATATGGAATAACAATGCTTAAATGCATTTTCTTCGGTTACTAAGTAAAAACTGCATATCTATTTGTAGCTTATCAATATTTTTAAGTAAAGTTTTTCTTTTTAGCAGAGGAATAATTTGAATGTTGAAATTGTAAATGTTATTATGATTACAGTAATAGTCTTGAAAATGATCTCCCATTGGTTTGGTCTTGGGCTTGACTCGGTCTTGCCTCCTCTTGGTTTTGGACTTGTTCTTGTTCTTTACATTTATGGTATTTGGCAGACACCCTTATCCAGAGCAACCTTTATTTTTATTTCATTGACTGCACTGAGCAGTGGAGGGTTACAGGCCTTGCTCAAGGGCCCAACAGTGGAAGATTTGTGGTACTTGGAATTGGACCCTTAATTTTCTGATTGGGAAACCAGTGCCTTAACCACTGAGCTACCACTGCCTGGTTAAGTGGTTTAGAATACAACACAAGGTGCCCTGCAATGGACTTGCACCTAATTCAAAATGTTTGTGCATCTGCCTAGTATTCCCAAGACAAGTTCTGGATGCACCACAGCATTTGCCTGAGCAGCTGTTAGGAAATGGAGATTGTCCGTCTGTGAGAACAAAGTTAGTGCTTTATTATAAGACTCGTTTCACTGGTGGCCTGGTTCAAATTGGGTTAGGGTCTGTAGCACTTGTCTCAATGGGCCAGGCAGTGATCATTCACCATGTGACATATAAGCAGCTTCTTCTGACAGCGGCACAATAGCACTGATTAAACATTACAGATTGAATACCTGCTGTCCTTGTCTCATTTTTGGGACTGGGCTGTGAGTATAGATGCATGGATGGATGGATCAATAAATAACAGTGATAAAGGAAAAGAGTTTGATTACAAAAGGTCTAAGATTGAATTATACAAAAGGGATAGCATGAATCGTGAAATTGTGAAAAGCTACAAATAATGCATCCCCAGTCCACAATATACAGGTTTCCTCCAATTCACACATCTGTTCATACAGTTTAATGTCAAAGAATTGCAATTAGCCAAAATAAATCTCTAAAAAAGCAACAGCTCTTACCTGAGTTCTGACTTCTTCAGTAGTACACTTTTTGTTATGTTTGACTAAAAGTTGGTTAAATCTGATGGACAAATGAAACACAGAGAAAGGAAAAGAGACAGAATAGAGAGCCTACCAAATGAAACTAAATCACAATGCTAATTGTATTCGGACAAAATAAGCACAATAAACAAGTTGGAGTCATATGACATGTTAGCCAGAGGCTGGATTACAAACCCCAATGCACTACCCCCATTCACAAACCCAGACATTATAAACCACAGTATCTTTATTTTAGACTGAGTGCATATATTTGTCATATGATGCTCATTCACTCATTTTTTGCCAAACCGCTTAATCCTACTTATGTCGCAGGGAGGCTGGAGCCTACCTCAACAGACTCCACTTGAAGGCAGGATGCACCCGGAACACACTCACATCTAGGGGCAATTTGGAACAGCCAATCAGCTTAATGTGCATGTCTTTGTGCTGTGGGAAGAAACAGGAGTGTCCAGAGGAATCTCACATAAGCATGAAGAGAGCACACAAACTCCACACAGAAATGCCCCTATGGAACCCAGGACTTGAGCCCAGGACCTTCTTGCTGTGAGGCGTACATGCTAAACACTACACCTCCGTGCTGCCCCTGCATGAGATCCATTAATTCTAATTCACAACACAACAGAAAGGTAGCACTCCTCTTTTTTGGGGCTAATAATTATACCAAATAAAATACAAAATGTCCAAAAAATATTCACCTACATATATCCATCCATTTAATGGAAAGAATTATTCAGAATTATGACAGAAAATCAAAACTGCCTTAAACTTAGAAAAAAAAAGGTCAGAGGATCTTCTCAACATGGTGCATAAACATGTCAGTTACGCAAAAATCAGCATAATGAGAAGGTAACTACAAATTTCCTGCATTAAACATCATATATCAACATAACCAAGAAAATAATAACTGCTTTAAATGTAATGTAAGGAAAACTCACATAAAAGGAACATTTACGGATCAGTTAGGATTGTGCCTGGTTTGAAGTTTTGGCTAATATATCTTTGAACTTTTGAAGAAATGGGATTTTAGCATCACAGGAAACTTTCTAAGAGAGATGAGTGGATCATTAGTTGATTTCATTTGCCCAGTGCAGTTTCAGTTTATCCCTGTTCTAGGGCTTTCAGCTACAAGAACATTCAGTGAGAAATTTGAGATAGCACTGTCATTTCCCAACCAACTATGAGTTGAATAATGATACCTCTCGCCATTATTCATATCACACACACTGCAATAAATTGCTTTTTTTAATCAAACAAACTGATTGTTAAAGTAGCAAACTAATTTATTTTGCATGGTTTGTTTCATCTGAAAGTAGGCTACTGTGCCTTTTAAAGGGAAGTTGTTTACCATATATATGGAGATTTGAGGGCATTTCTTTATGCAAATAAGTGTTGCTGTACTTGAATGCAGCAATTCAAATTGTATACAGCTACTGTGTATTCATTCATGCATTCGTTTTCTAAGCCACTTAGTCCTAATTAGGCACCCATCTCAGCCGACTGGGGTACACCCTAAACAGCTTGCCAGACCATTTAAAAGCCAACACATATACAACCATTCACAGTCACTCTCACACCTAGGGGCGATTTGGAACAGCCACTTAGCCTACTGTGCATGTTTTTGGACTGTGGGAGGAAACCAAAGTACCCAGAGGAAACCCACGCAAGCACAGGGAGAACACCTAAACTCCACAGAGAAACGCCCTGACCCTGGTAATCAAACCTGGGATCTTTTAGCTATGAGGCGATCAAGCTAACCACTGCGTCACCATGCCACCCAACTACTGTGTAGTGAAACACAAATAATTCCTTTATATGTGAAAGAATACTTAGCTATCAAACGAATTTGTGTCAATTTCTTAAAGCTGTGCATTCACGCATATGAAAAATAACCTTTAAATATATTCATGTACACACCGCCGGGTCTTGCGCATAAATGTAGTGCTTGTTTGATGCATTCTTTGATATATGAGACCTCTAGTCCCTGCCTTTTGAGTCAGTGAACCCTTTCATGACAGCTATTGGCTTCTCTTTCATTCAGCAAATCAAATGAGTCAGTCAGTTAAATGAATCCTATTTAGGCTCTCGAGTAAGGAAGATAGTAGTAAGAAGTCGAAGTAAGGAAGAAATAAAGTGTACACAAGGTCTTGCGAAAAGGGACAGTGTTCTGTAAATGGAGTCTCCGAAAGATGAAAGAAGACAGCACTCCACAGTAAGAACATCATACCAACAACAATCAAACACGATGGTGCTTGTGTGATGGTGTGGGGATAATGTTTCTGCTTCTAAGCCTGATTGAATTGGAATAACCAATGGAGCCATTAATTCTGCTTTCTACTATAAAATCCTAAAGGAAACTGGTCATTAGCATTGCAACAATACCAAGCACAAGAGAAAATTGACCTCTGAATGACTCAAAAAAACCTAAAACTTGGTCATTTGGCCTTTGACATTTCAACAAATGAGAGTGAAGAATTGTTGTCAGTGTGAATGATTGTGATACAGTTAGAAGCAATTGGTTGCAGCTGTTATTGGTAAAATTATCATAACCAGTTAGCATTAGTTTAGCAAGGTAACTTAATTTCATCAGCTAAGTGTGGCATATTAAATAATAAGTTAAAAGTTAAATACCTGTTTCAGGTATTAGGATGGCATAGCTTACAGCAAGAAGGTCCTGGGTTCAAGTCCCAGATTAGGCAAGGCCGTTTCAAAGTGGAGTTTGCATGTTTTCAACATGCTTGTGTGGGTTTCCTCCAGGTGCACCAGTTTCCTCACACAGTCCAAAGACATAAATGGACTAAATGGTTGGTCCAAATTGCCCCAGCTGTGCTTGTAAGTGTAAATGGCTCTATGTGTGTTGTCCCTACAATGGTGTGGTAAGCTGTTCAGTGGGTAATGTACCCTAGGACGGGCTCCAGCCCCCCATAATGTGAATAAAAGGGTAAAACAATACAAAAGATAACATGACATGTATTTCCTCATATCTCATTCTCTTATTTTGAATGAATATCTGGGATCATTTAGTGTCACAGATAAGCAAAAACTGAGAGATTGCTTGTCAATGGTACTGTATTTGAAAATAACACATAAGCAGGTATGCTTTATTGTTATTACGTTTACACCACTCCGCAAGTTGTCTGTGGTCTTAGATGGTGGCATTATCAAGCTGCATTTGGGTAAAACATACAACTGAAAAAACTGGTAAACGAATCATAACATTTAACTGGACAGATTTAAATGACTCAACTAAAGAAAAAACTCATCATTCTAACATGTTTTTGCATGGAACGTTGCATGAGCAAACTAATACAAGGCCATAGTGCTGATTCATAAAGTACCTATTTATTTATTATTTTTGCTTTTAAGTGCTGCTAATGAAACTGACAATAAAAGCATGTCTACAATTTCAGATCTTGCTTGGGGTGAATTCTGAACTCAAAATCTGTGTTTTCCCATTACAGGATTTGAATGTGCTGTTGTGGTATTGTGGAATTAAATGTGGTAAATAAAGATTATTTGAATTATTATATTAAATATTTGTAAAGCATTTTGATTGGTAGAGTAAAACGTTAGAGCAGTATTACCAAAGAAAAAGGAAATTAATTTATGCAAACATTTGAGAAAACGTTCAAGAGGGTAGTATATTCTAAGCTGTCATTCACATGTATTTCTTTGTTAATTATGATTCCCTTGACTCTTTGAAACCACACAGGGAATCATTCTTTTGCACTGCTGAACTTTCAATTCACTTTAGAAATTGGATGATAAGCAAAACAATATGCAGCTGGAGCTTAATGAGCACCACACAGTTATGGAAGAGTATAAACATGCAAACAATGTTTTAGAATGCTGTCTTACTATGACAGGACAGTGCCATTTCATGGGCATATCAAAGTAGATAAATGAATAATGTAAATACTGTCACAGAAAGTAATTTATGTAACTGCGTGTTTGGAGAACTTTATTGTCTTCTGTCACAGCATGCTTTGACCCTAGAGACACACACAATATTTTATGTCACTGTATATTTTGAGGCAATGTCATGATAAGATAATTTTGTGTGTTATTTTCCTTTACAGATGGGCCGGTACTGTGGCGCATGCTGACCTATCCTCCTACCCGGCGTGCTCTTATTGTGGGCTGTGGACTCCACATGTTCCAGCAACTCTCTGGCATCAACACAGTGATGTAAACCTTGTTCCTCTTTACCACAACCAGCCCAGTTCCTTCTTTCCACCTTATTACTTTATTCCTTCCTTTAAACCCACCTTTATTCACTCCACCCCAGTACTGCTAATATATGATATATGATGAATAATATTTTCTTTTGTATATAACTTATCCCATAGAAAACTTGCAAAATAAAAATATAAAAAAAATATAAAAAAAATATATAAGAACTTGTTGTATAGCTTAGGAGGGAGACTGTGTTGGTGCATGAAGTAGCGAAACAGTAAACGGTGGGAATAAATAAAGGATTATTGAGAGGGTTGAAAATAAGGATAATGGGCAAGACATAATGTCGGATAGTATGCATGGAGTGTTAGTGAGTAGTGGTAGTTGAATATGAATAGAATGATGGTGAGCAAATAAAAAAATGGATGGACAGATTTAGAATTAGAGAAATATATCATTAGAAAGGAGCCTTCTGGCAAATAAATGCATGCATTGTGTTGGGGTTTTTTTTTGTTTGTTTTTGTATTTTGGAGATAGTGTATTAATCCCACAAGGGAAAATATTGCCGCTGCTTTTAACCCATCCAAAGTGAGCACACACACGTAAACAGTGAGCACACCCTCGGAGCAGTGGGCTGCCACATGCGTTGGTGCACCCGAAGAGCAGTTGGGGGTTCGGTGCCTTGCTCAAGGGCACTTCTTCCGTGAAGGAAAAGGAAGGGAAGGTACAACTCATTCCCCCACATTTTCCTGCTGGTTTGGGAATCAAACCAGCAACTCCGGTCCCAAAGCCGCTTCTCCAACCATTAGGCTACTGCAGCCCCCAATTGTTTGTTTTTATTGTTATTTGTTTGTAACCACTTGAATGCTGTTTAAAGACGAGACTCTGGGAACTTTTTTGAGTTGACTAACTTACTAACTGAATATCTAAAAGCTCAATATGCTATTTGTGTGAAAGTTTGTTTTCCTATTGGAAACCAGTACACAGTTGTACTGTATACACTAGCTGGTCACACATATATTACAGAATATACATGGACAGGGACTATTAATACGGTACGTTGTTAATGCTAACCCTGATTTTTTTTTTTCTTCATTCCTCTCATTTCTCTTGCTCCACCTTCTGTGATGAACTACTCAGCGAAAGCTTTACACAGTCTTGAGGTTATGTGCCGTTGCTAAGCAATCACTGGTGTCACCAGCAAAAGGAGTAATGAATGTGTGCTCGTGCACGCATACATCTGTGTTTACTTATTGGCTCTTATTTTGGAAAGTGAAAGGACTTTACATACATAGCTTTAAAAAAAAGAAACACTATCCATCAACAGGTGTAGCATCAGTCTACTGGGAAAAATATTCACACAAAACACTGTTATGTGTTACATCTGTAGCTTAATCACACACACAAACACACACACACACACACATGCACATATATTCATCATTGCATCATAACAGAAATGAAAACAAAGCAGCATCAGCATATTTACACTTTTTTTATCCATGGGTCTTTGACTGTTACTGTCTGAATGATGTAACATGTCAAACTCTCACACAAACAGCTCATCGTCTCGTCATCTGTCAGGCTCAGCTGGCCAAGAGATCCTTCCATCAGCCTGTGTCATGTAGCACAGCTCTCAGGGGCTTTTGTGAATGTCAGTTTAAGCCATGTAAGGGATGAGGCTGATCTAGACACAGACAGATTTTATCCTCTGTGGAAGCTATGTATATATTTTAACTAAAGTCAAGCATTTCTTCTAGCACAGGACAGTGTGTTGTACTTTAATACAGTACATTGCTCACTATCTCATTGTCCCTATTGAATTCTCTTTTTCACTTTTACTCTCTCACACATACTCTTTTCGCATCCTTTCTCTTCCCCTATTTAAACATGTGCAAACGCATAAAAACCTTCAGCATGAGAACCTTTTCCACCTTTGTGCATAAGACAGCTCTGCAAGGAATAGTTCGTATTATTACAATCATTAATGATGCGGAGCAGCACACTCTTCTCCTCTCATTTTTAACCTCTTTATGTCTATAGTCCTTCCTGTCTTCCTCTCTTTGTCTCTTGCCATAGTGCTCTTTGTTTCTTTCATTCTTTCTCACTTTGTCAGATGCTCGTGATTTACATTTTTCCTTTTGATCTCCATATCTCTCTTTCACTATTTGCTTTGCCTTTCTTCCTTCCTTTCTATTTGTCTTCTATTTCTATGTTTTCTCATATCTCTTATATTTCAGTTGTGAACTTCAGTAAGTTCTTTTATTTTATATCTCACAAACATGGTTTTTAACATGGCACAAACATTACTTGTTCTTAAGCAGGCAAGTAACAGAGCCTAAATGGAATTTTTTTAAAGGCCGTCTATCCTCATTTGTTTGGTCTTTACAGCGGAATCTCAGGCCTTGGTCCTTGGGCTTAGATTTCTCTGTACAGACCTTGTGTTTAGTTAATACGTCGTTTATACTTACTTGCCAGTGGTGGTATCATGATCAAGAAGCTGTTTTGTCCAAAGCGAGGCTCAGCCATTGCACTTGGGTTGTGCTGACCTTTGCAAGTTCCCCAAATGGGGGAATCTCGGCAAATTATCTGATATTGAGGGACTGTGTTTGCACTCTCCCCTGTCTCATTTTGCAAATTTCTCAGTTGTGGGATAAATAAAGGATTATCTTATCATATTCATCCTATCTTATAATATTTGATATCTATCCTATCTTATATCTATCTATCTTTTTTTGTTATTCATTTTTCTCTCATTTTCTCATTTTTCTTTTTCCCTCTTTCTATCTTTCCATCTGACTTTTTTCACCTTCTCTCTCTCTCTCTTTCTCTCTCGCTCTCTCCCTCTCTCATTTTGCATACCCCTATGGCTCTTTTCTCCTCTTGAATCTATGTTTGCTGTCATCTTTTGATCGCTTCCACTCACTAACAACTTGCTGACATTAGTTCTTGGTTTTTGCCCATTTGGCAAATGGCAATTAACTAATGTTTAAATGTGAACATTACAAATGGTCTATAGTTTTATATATCCTTATCCTTTTTTTGCTTGTATGTGAACACAGAATGTTAGTATAGTCATACTATGGTAATGTTATTTCTAATCAGACTTCTACAAGCATGCTCATGTCCCATTATCTCCTGCTAAACCTTAAACCCTATGCCATGATTTCTTATTTATTTTCTTTTTCTGCCCAGTAGTACACTTTTATTGCCACCTCAGTTCATTATCAGCATATTTGCTCTGCATGTCTGTGAGCTGATTGTTCGGTTTGCTGTGCAGTAATCTGTATTGATCGTTGGCGATGAGACCATAGCTAAAACTTATGCAAATGGTATGCTCATTATGCAATTATGTAAGTAATTATTATTGAACACAGAACACTTTTTACCCCTCAGTCATTTACGGCTGGAGGGGTATCGTCGTTGGCTTAGTTGCTGGGTGGCAAGGCTGCAGGCAGCACGACAATTACTTTGTCCGGCCATTGCTTGGCTCATGCACAGTTCAGCTTGCTGAAATTTTGCATAGGCATTACCTGTGACCTAAAGCTGTATGTGTTCTTGCTAATTTGCATATGTGACCTTTGACCTTGGCACAGTGACCATGAACATATAAAGTTTTCCCGGCCATTGCTCGGCTCATTTGCATGATAGCTTTCTGAACTACTGTACATCGCACAAATGTCAGGGCTGTCATAGGCTGTTAAGGAATGGGCTGATACATTAATGCCTCTCTACCAAGGATAAAAATTATAAATGAAAGATTTGGAACAATTTTTTTCCTGTGGATTCCCTACTGTAATGGTTTTCGAAGTATTTCGTCATTTATCATAATTAATCCGGCTGTATATTTGGGGCTGAGTTGGTCCCTTTGAACTGAATAGTCTTTGGAATCATCGACGTCCTGCTTGGACAGACTTCATCAGAGTGCCACCAAACTTCACATGGCACCTCGGGCCAACTTACCCAACACATCCATGAAATCAGCTGTAACCTGTACTCATCTTTTTCTCACCCTCAGTGACTGCATTTTTTATTTGGCTCTTTCGGAACCAATGGAGCCTTGAAGTCAAACTGCTCCTGTTCGTCACGCTTTTTCAGAGAGCCTACAAACTTCATTTTGTAGCTCAGATCAATTCATCCAGCATACACATATCCTCTTGAAACTCCAATGTCCTCCTATGAGGACACAGTTTTTTCCCTACAATATTGTATGTATGTCCTTGTAAGATCCTCTTTTCCCAAACGTCCTCGTTTGAAGACATTGATCACGTTCAGTAGTTATTGTGTGGTGAGGGACAGAAACAGTGTAAAGAAATAAGAAGACACACAACATTCATTTTTGGGTCTCAGAAGGATATCTCATGGAGCTACCCTCACCACACCTTGATCACATTCACATTTTCATAGGTAAATGCATTTATAATTACATGTTGAGTTCATGTTGAGTTTCTATAATACACTATGCACTACTGAAAAATACAGAAAGATAGAGGGTAAGACATTGCATCTGAAATCACATGTAGTGATCAAATTAATGGTGTGTTACACTCCTGATATGATGGTACCTGATTTAACCGGAACATTAAAATTAACCTAATGCAATGCTTAATGCTCAATGCCCCAAAACCAGTAAACTGTGGCTTGGAGAACTTGCACCTTAATTCAATTGACACACAAAAGTATTTCTGATTTTGATTTACCCTGCAATGAATTTATGGAATCATATGATTTTTTTTTATCGCATGATACCCCTTAATGGAAATTTAAAGTGGAATGAAAGGAAAGCTTTCCAAACTCTCCTGTTATACTGAAAATATGTATATTTTATCAGCAGATATTTTCTTATATTTTCAAAGTTGCAATCTGCAAAAATGTGATCGATACTTTGCAGTAACCTGCCTGAAAAGGCTACCAAATATAGTTTGTTTTAATCTTGTGAGAGAGTAAAATAGAGAGTCTGTTTCAAGAAGGAAAGTAGTATACAGGTATTAAACTAACAAATCACGTATATACTAGTGAACTTCTGAATAAAATAAAGCTAGGCACATCAATAAATTGTACCACATTACATTTACATACATCACAGACATTTGTTCTTTTACACACGGTATATATTTGTTTCTATATGATATCCGCGTGTGTGTGTGTGTGTGTGTGTGTGTGTGTGTGTGTGTGTGTGTGTGTGTGTGTGTGTGTGTGTGTGTGTGTG
>JBCNYG010000022.1:16708399-16724711 GCA_039654305.1 Porochilus rendahli | reverse complement strand
TTCCATAATTGTGGGGCTTTGTAAGAAAAAGCTCTGCCCCCTGCAGTAGTCTTCAGTATTCGAGGTATCACTAAGCATGCAGAAGTCAAAATTTCCCTTTCCGAATTAATACTGCTCATTGTTCATTTTCTGAACCGCTTAATCCAAATTCAGGTTGCGGAGAGGCTGGCACCCATCTCAGCCGACTCTAGTCAAGGGCAGAGTACACCCTGTACAGCTCGCCAGGCCATTGCAGAGTACAAACACGCTGATGGCAACTCAAAGGCCTACTCTTTACGAACAACAGCAATGGTTCTTTTACATGCCTCTCACCACAGACAGCGAGAGACATGGCTGGCCTTTGATAACCCAGTTAGCTGCACTGGGGGTCACCACTGCCCTTAAGGTTGATGCGGTATAAAATAGTAGTTGGTATGTAAATTGTCTCTGGATTTCTTACTCAACATAACAACTTGAGTGGGTGTTCATGTGCAACTTCCCAGTCAGAATTCCAATAGCATGTGAAGGCACCATTATTCCACTGGTATAGAGCAAATATATTTTCAAATAATTGTGTTAATTCAAAGAAATTTCTGTATATCTGTTCTTGTAGGGGGGGATTGGGAATATACCCAGATGCTTAATTGATGATTGTGTGCAGGCACTTTAGAAAATAACGAGTTGACATTTTGTCACACTTCATTGCACATGTGTAGGTCACTTTGCAAAAGTGAACCAAATGCAGTCTGAGCAAAACAAAATGTGTATCTGCACAATTTGAGGAGTGGTTTGGAAAGTCTAGAAAAGGCTAAAACAACTGCATTATTGTTAGTCGAGTGTATGTCATAATGCCACGTGAACAACGTCTCCGGGCAATGGGTATGGTAGAGGCTGGGTTGAGTTACAGTGAGGTAGCGAGGCGTATGGGCTATACACAACCCACCATCAGAAACCTGACTGACCGCCACAACGTGACAGGGCCAGTTGACAACAGGCCACGTCCAGGGTGAGAGAGAATGACGACTCCCGAACAGGATCTGGTTACAGTACTTGAGGGATCGGTTTCGCCGATCTGTATCATCGCAAATCACCGCCTGTATCACTGCAAATGGTGGCTGATACTGACTGTTGGGACTTTCATTTCGGCAGGTGCCATTTTGTTTTGTTGTTTTTTTGAAGTGCATAATTTATTCTTAACACGTTTTATTTGTTTTTGCGTTATTTTGGAAGCCAACATGCTAAACAAATTATCCATATTACAAAAATCCAGTATTTGGTACCAGAATAAAAATTATATAGAAAATTATGTTCTCAAATTTTTTTATGACTGTCAGTATATATTATTTCATAAGATGCACATTTTTAATCTGTAACTGTACAAATCCTTGCGGTAAGATTCAAGTTAATATGCAGGGTATTAGAGATGTGAGAAACACATAAAAAAAAAATAAAACACTTTGCTCTAACATGCCCCTATTTGCAAAATAATCAAATAAGATGGCTTGGCATCATACACTTCAGGCCATTGTGACAGCACAGTACAAAGTGTTTCATTTTCTCTCATTCAACTGTCTGTTGCCAACACTAATTTATTATTATTTTTTATTATTAAAAATATCTTGTAATACTTTTTATGTTTATACTTAATTTAACATTGGAGAACATTAGAGGATCAAGTTCCTGTTTTTTGGTTACATCACAACTGTCTTAGTTTTAAATTTACTCACCTCTATTTCTCTCTTGAACTATCATCACTGAAAACCTACTAAGACTTACCCATGTTATACAGTGTCACCATATCAAAAACTACACACTTGGTAAAGTCCATTTATAGACCATGCAATATATGTACTAGTTCCTTTGTACCTTGTTGCCACAGAAACAAGCATGTGTTTTGCCTGCTGGACTACTGTATGAGCAGCTGTTATAGATAATTAGCCCACACCTGATCAATCAAATTCTAGTCTTATCTGGATTTGATATATACAGTATACTGTCAAAAGTACTCACTAACCCATCCAAACAATTTAATTCAGGTGCTCCAATCACCTATAGGCCCACAGGTGTATAAATTTAAGCACCAAGACATTCTTAGGATTCTTAGGCGCATAGTGCGCAGAGGTCACCAATTGCCAGCAGTCGATTGCTATAGACCTCCAAACTTTATGCGGCCTTCAGATTAGCTCACGGACAGTGCATAGAGAGCTTCATGGAATGGGTTTTAATAGCCAAGCCGCTGCATCCAAGCCATACATCACCAAGTGCAATGTAACGTGTTGGATTCTAGAGCAGTGGAGATGCGTTCTGTGGAGAATCATGCTTTTCTATCTGGCAATCTGATGGACAAGTCTGGGATTGGAAGTTGCCAGGAGAACGGTACTTGTCTGACTGCATTGTGCTAAGTGTAAAGTTTGGTGGAGGGGGATTATGGTGTGGGGTTGTTTGTCAGCAGCTGGGTTTGGACCCTTAGTTTTAGTGAAAAGAACTCTGAATGCTTCAGCATGACAAGAGATTTTTTTTTTATTATTTCATGCTCCCAACTTTGTGCGAACAGTTTGGGAATGGCCCCTTCTTTTTCCAACATGACTGCGTACCAGTGAACAAAGCAAGGTCCATAAAGACATGGATGAGCACGTTAGATGTGTAAGAACTTGACTGGCCTACCCAGAGTTCTAACCTCAACCAGAGAGAACACCTTTGGGATGAATTAGCGCAGAGACTGCGAGCCAGGCCTTCTCGTCCAACATTAGACCTTACAAATGCGCTTCTGGAAAAATGGTCGAAAATTCACATAAACACACTCCTAAATCTTGTGGAATGCTTGCCCAGAAGAGTTGAAGCTGTTACAGCTGCAAAGTTTGGGCCAACCTCACATCTCTATTGATTAAGAATAGGATGTCACTTAAGTTCCTGTGCGTGTGAAGGCAGATGAGCGAATACTTTTGTCAATTTAATGTATAAATATTGTCTGATGCACATGTAAAATTATTTTCTTAACATTATTTCCCTAGTTTAAGGAAATAATTTCACATGTGCATCAGACTATATGTCAGACTATATATATATATATACATTATTTTGCCAAAGTATTCGCACATCTGCCTTTACACACACATGAACTTAAGTGACATCCCATTCTATTATCGTTTTATGTTTTGTTTTATGACCTGAAATTCATATAGAATATTTTAGATTATTTTGTTATTATGTCCACAAGAAATAAGAACATTTTAGTATTGTTTCACATCATACAGCAGTGAACGGCCTCTTCAGACACACAGCTGAGCCGTGATCCCACAGGCAATGTAAACATCTGCACTAATTGAAGTAATTGGGGCACGGGTCACATTCTGGTTCGTGATTTGTAGATGCTTATTGTTCTGCCAGCCTTAACACTGAGATTCCTTAGCAAACAGGGTTTCAATTAGTATCTCTTTTTCAAGATATGTCACGATTTTATGCTATGATCTCATGATTTTAAATGATTATTTCTAAACTATAATGTTGATATCTCGGATTATTGTTTTAGTTTTTTCATCTAGTTAATTTTACACATAATCTCATTTTGTTTTTGTTAATAATGGACATTATACAATTCACCATCAGGCACATTAACAGAAGGTTAGGTTATGTGAATAACAATAGTTCTTATGTCATATGCCATTTTCAGGTGGTGAGTAAGCCAGATATTGATTTAGTTGAATTCAGTAGACATATATTTGTCTTTTAATTATGAATTTATTAAAACAAATTCAGGTAAAGTCCCTGCTAACAAGTCAGCTCTAAACCCTTGCAGGATGTTCCCTTTACACATTTATCATATGCACATTGTGTGCCTTATCCATGTATCAGCTTGCACAATGAAGAACTTAGCCTCAAAACCTACCATAGTGTATTGTAAACATAGCTAATAATTTAAATGATCATACTAAATAAAATGGCAAACAGACTGTAAAAAGCTGTAATTAAACAAACAGAATCAAGTATTCAACAACGCCATGTAATAAATGAATATAGTGCCATTAATGAGATTTTTAAACAATGTTTTTTGCAGTGTTGAAGTTGTTACATAAATACGGCTGAGCAGCTGAGGGTTAACTGCTTTTCTGAAGTGTAAACTGACTCTCAGTACTAGAAACTGAACTCGAAATCTTGTGATCACTCACTTGGATCCATAGTTACTGAGCCACCACTACATTTCTCTCACTTTTATTTGGTTCATTAATCGTAGAGCAAAGAACTTGAAGCTGCTCCTTCCTGATAATTTAGCAGCCGCTGCAGAGGCGGCAGGAGTGAATCAAAGTGCAAGCATGTCTAAACTATGGTTTCTGACCTAATCAAGCTCATTCTCCATCTACAGCACGCAGCATGATGCTTGAGAGGAAACTCAAATGAGATGTATTTAAAGCCACTGTTCTCTGAATCAGAGCTTCGCAGGAGGAAGGTTTAAATCAGACAACTTTGTTTCAACCTCTTGTAACATTCTACGTCTCCACATGTAGCCTTATTTCACAAGATGCATATATATTTATTGCCTTTGTTTGCTTTTTATGAGTATAACTGTTGCATTTGTCATGAAACTATGTTTTCTAGTTTGCTTTCCAGCCTATATCTTTTGCTTTTTATGTCTGAAACAGCAGCGTCAGTGTATTAGATTGATATGTTTCTATGCGGGTGTAGTAACAAACACTGGTTTGACAATCGGCTCCAGGAGAATGTGTTTCATTTTGCTGAAGACATTCTTTGTATCATGATGAAGATAAAGCAAACACTCCTACTATGTTTGCTGGGAGGCGGGAGCCGGGCTGAAACTGGGAGAAGGCGGGGAATATCCTGAACAGCTCGCCATAAAATCACATGGCATCCACACACACTCACATCCACACCTAGGGGCAATCTGGAACAGCCAGTTAGTTTATTTGTATTGTGGGAGGAAACCAGAGTACCCGGAGAAAACCCAGCCTGGGGTGAATAAGCAAAATCCATAAAGAAACGTCCAAGCTCAGTAACTCGAAGCCATGATCACTAGACGCTACCATGCCACTTTAATACCATATGGAATGGTTTAGCAAGTGAAGAAATGTAAAAAAGCAGTGATGATTATAAACTTAACAAAATAATGATAAATCAGAAACCAAGTACTATTCAAACATTTATTTCTTGTAATATTCAATCATATTGATGGAAATAAATAAAAAACAACAATATATAGTAATAACAAAAATAACTTTTCCTTTTTTTGAAAAAGAAAAATAATTTTTTTAAAAATTTATTAAAAGTCATTTTTTATTGTGGCCACCCTTTACTTTGATTACAGCATTTAAACTTTCAGGCAGAGTGTTCACATATTTTTAATTTATTGACTCGCTAAACCATTCCATATGGCTTAAGTTCATTCATGCTCTGCAAAAGTCCAAAAAATACAAATTTCAGTTTTTCTGAAAATTGGTATTTTTATTGTTTTTGTTTATTAGCCATACTTTTACCTCAAAATACTTGTCAGAATGATTTTTTAGGTTCTCAATAGCATTGTTCAATACATTTTTACCAAAAAATTTATTTATTAAAATGAATTTGTATTTACAGTACCATTGTTTGTGCAAAATTCTTTAAGGGGTGTTTTTCGTTTGTTTTGTTTTGTTTTGTTTTGCACATTAAAAACAATGGAGAAGACAGCACAAATACATTTTCCTTACATAAAGTTGACCAAAATGAACAAAAATGCCAATACTTTCCTCGAAATAGCAAATTAAAAGAATGCTAAAATAGCCTGCATCCAATAAATACAAAAATTTTATTATTTTTGTTACAATTTACTTTGTACCTTCTGACTACATACAGTAAGTTGTGTGCACCATTAACTGATGAGTCTGGAAAGTGAGTCTGTCATTTATGCTTTATTGTTTATTTTCTGTACCTGATTTTTTTTATAGGATAAAAGTCAGCACTTGGGTTTATAACAGGGGGTCTAAATTTAAAACTCTCTCTTGGGAACTTCTCCTTTAGGAAAATCTGATGACTTCAGAGGAGTCAATCTGAGTTGAGCGGCATGCTGGTGTAGCGGTTAGCACATCCACCTCACAGCAAAAAGGTCGTTTTTTTTCCGGGTGATTCAGTTTCGCACACTCAAAAGATATGCACAGTAGACTAATTGGCTGTTTTAAATTGCCTCTAGGTGTGAGTGTGAAAGGTTGGGTGTGTGTTAGTCCTGCAATGGTCTGGTAAGCTGTTCAGGGTGTACCCTGGCTTTGCCCAGCATTGGCTAACATGGGCACAGCCTCCCCATCCTCTTCCTAATAGGATTAAGCAGTTCAGCATATGAATGAATAACTTTAGACATGCAGAAAATCAATCTAATTTCCTGCATAAATCAATTGTAAATACAAAGGAACTTGTGTATGTGTTGACTTTTGGACTTAAGTTATCAGTTTAGAATACAGCGCTTTGAGGAAAATCTGGACGCTATACCCATATGCAATTTGCAAATACTAGAGATGTGGAGGAAAGACAGGGGTTTTGTTTTTCTCTGACAGTCTTAATGAACTGAATGAAATATTCATTTTTCTTGGTCATTATTTTGAAAAGGTTGAAATAGTAATGTATCCACTACTGAATAAGAGAATAGACAAGAAAAAAAGTAATATTCTTCTTAAGATATTGGAATATTTTATATTCTAGTATGAATCTTTACTTAAACTATGCATAATCATTTTCCAATATTAAGGAGTTATGCTACCTACTCGTAAGGTTGACTTCCACAGCTTTGTGGCTCTCTCAGCCCAGCATTTCCTGAGGGACATAGGTCTCACAGCAAAAACCCCCTAAGTTCTCTAAAGAAGCAGAGAAGGAAAGCTTCTGGTTATGGCTACACAGAGATAACAAGAGCTGGGGGAACTGGAAAGCCACATGGGCAACTCTTGAGCACAAGGGGGGAACGGGGAGACATCCCTGATCGCTGCCCCACCATCCTGAGCTGTTCAGGTGATTAAAAGGGTGAAACATCAGTGAGAGATGGCCCTCAGCTGAAGACCCTGCAGCTTGCACCCAAGCACCAGCAGAGGTGTGAGAGGCAGAAATGGCCTTCAGGTTTTACCATCTCGCAATATTATCTCATATACATGCAAAAAAGCTTTGGATAAATGTTCACTGTATGAACAGGTGTGGTGCACCTGCAGTTTGGAAAGACTATGGGAGCACTAAATTATGTGTTTCCCTGATGGATGGTAATATGTTGTTAGGTTTGAAGGGCAATCAGTTTCAAGTGTACTTGCTCAATATAAAGTGAGCAATTAATTATTGACAATGGGGTGAGCATCTCTGATTGGCTGGGGGAAATGGGGGAACATTATTAAAAAGAAAGAATGCCCATTAAAAGTGACTTTGTACCTCATTTGTGAAACAGATGCTATGTATTGCTTTTTTTTTTTTACTTAACCATTCAAAGATGCTTATTCATATAATTATTTAAGGAAATCTTGTTGCAGTGGGGCAGTGTATAAAACATGTCAAGATTTTCAGTTCACATCAAAAATCAGAATGGAGAAAAACAGAATTGCACTGCCTGGAGTTTTTTCAGTCTTTAACTGCACAGTTTCTGCTGCCACATAATTGGCTGATTGCATGAATCAGCAGTCGTAAAGACATTCATAATAAAATAGCCAGCTTAACTTGAAGATCTTCATTCCATGTTTGTTTTGGCTTTACATTAGCAGTTTAGCTTTTATCAGCTTACAGAATTGGACAACTGTTGATGGTGCAGTGATGCAAAGCATCTGGCACTAGCTGTCTATAGACTAATGACACTGACGAGTGGTTGCATGGACTAGGTTGAAACAAAAAAAAGACAATTTTAGCCTCAGTGCATAAACAATCAGGAATAAAACGACAAGTTCAAGTCCATTCATTTCATTTTCTGAACCACTAAATTATAATCGCTATAATAATTATAGTCGCGGGGAGGCTGCCGCCCGTCTCAGTGGACTCTGGGCGAGGGCAGAATACATCCTGGACAGCTCGCCAGGCCATCGCAACGACAAGTTCAAGTCAAAGTGCATAATGAAATGATTTAAAGAAATAATTAAGAACCAAGAAAGAATGCAAGATGTGTTCAGTGCAATGCAACCGCAGTGACAGTTTGCAATTACTGTCTGCCGAGACATTTCAGAAACATTTCAGAGGCAGATTAACTCCTGGAATTCACAGACAGGATTTTTATCATTTTGTATTCACTATTTCCTGGTTGTAACTCAGAGAATAACAGGAAGATCTACCTTAGGGAGACTTTTAATGCCTGTACATAATGTCACTATACTTAATGTATTCATAACTGATTTGAAATATATGAACTTTGGCACTGGTGGCCCAGTGGTAGGGTGTTGGGGGTTCAAGCCCCACTTGTCACTACTGTCCTCCCCATGCAGCTAACGTGTAATCAAAAGTCAGCCATGTCTCTCACTGTCTATGGTCAAGAATCATTGATGTCTTTCGTAAAGAGTAGGTCATTGAGATGCCGTCAGTGTGTTTCTGCCCTGCGATGGTCTGGTGTGCTGTCCAGGGTGTACTCGGTCCTCGTCTAGAGAAAGCTAAGATGGCCATCATCTTCCCTGCGACCTTAACTAGGATTAAGCAGTTCAGAAAAAAAATTAATAAATATATGAACACTTCTGATGACACTTCAATTTTTGGCTGGTTTTTTTTTTCGGCCACTACACTGAAGCTCAAATCAAGAAATTTGTCTAATTCATAACTGAGGATGTGCTGGAGAAATAAATTATATAAATAGCCTGTTAGCCTAATGTTTAGATCTTAGGACTGTGGGAGGAAACCACAGTACCTGGAGGAAATCCACATATCCACAGGGAGAACATGCAATTCTAAACATTTCTCAACACAGAAACACCCGAGCCCGGGACTCAAATCCAGGGCTTTCTTGCTGTTTGAGGTGGACCTGCGAACCACTACGCCAATGTTCCACCCGCGTTACAAATTGTACTTTTAAAATAACGCAATGTAATCTGATCAGTTAACGTGGTCTTGAATAAATTTGCCACAGCTTTGCTTTATGTATATATATATATATATATGTGTGTGTGTGTGTGTGTGTGTGTGTGTGTGTGTGTGTGTGTGTGTGTGTGTGTGTGTGTGTGTGTGATCAAAGAAAAGCATCAATGTTATTAGAAATTAGTACCAAGTTGGTACGTTTCTGTTTCTTTAGATCACCTAAAGGTGCTACAGACTCTATTTCATAGTATGCTAACTATGTCCAATATATGTGTAGGTACTACAGTGCAACCATTTTGCAGATGTCTGGAGTGCAGGATGATAAGCTGGCCATCTGGCTTTCCTCACTGACTGCCTTTACTTACTTTCTGTTCACACTGCTGGGGGTGTGGATGGTGGAAAGGGTGGGCAGACGGAAACTGACTCTAGGCAGCATCGCTGGTGAGAACACACATCACTTCTTCACTGTTTATTTATTTGTTTGCTTTTTCTGTATTGGTAGCTTAGAGATTGTGAAGTAGTTAATATATGGAACACTGCCAAGCAACTGTAGAAACAGAAGTCCAAAGTGAGTAGCTAGGAGACAGGGAGTGATGAGAAATAATGATGGTTTGCAGATGTTCTGCATCATCCTGAAAGTGATTTATGTTAAGTGAATGCATGATATTCAAATTGGCATAAATTCACCAGATGATTTGTCATCAACCATGAGAGACAGTTTTTATGTGCATATATTTAGTACACCACTATACAGTCTGTGAATTTTAAGAAATTTCATAAACATATATTAATTCATTCATTCATTCATTCATTCATTCATTTGCCTAACTGCTTATTCATGGCCTATCTCAATCAACTCTGGGCGAAGGTGTACACCCTGAACAACTCGCCATTCTATCGCAGGGTGCGGACCACTACGGCACTGTGTTGCCCCATAAACACATATGACATTAAGCAAGGTGATTTATCGAAATATGGTATTCAATCAATCATACCAGGCCCATATTTGACACTGTTTTATTTAATATAAATAAATTACTTGTTGGGGCAGTGGGGTCTCAGCAGTTAAGGCTCTTGATACGGAACAGAAAGTGTGGGGGTCAAGCTCCAGTACCACCAAATTACCACTGTTGGGCCTTTGAGCAAGCCCTTAACCCTCGACTTGACTGCTCAGTTGTATAAAGGAGAGTAAAACTTAGCCACTCTGGATAAGGGAATCTGCCAAATGCTGTAAATGTGCTTATTGTGGCATAAGAAGAATATCTGCACTATGCATTTCTTTCTTTTTCCTTGTCTCCGTGTAGGGACTTGTTTGAGTCTGTGTCTCCTGGCTGTTGGGTTTCTGCTCTCTGCTCTGCACTCTCCCCCTGTCACCATTCCCCATGCTGACCACGCTTTGACCAACACCAGCTGCTCCACATATCTGTGAGTATCCTGCATTCTTGTGTGTTGTCATGGTCCTTCTCAATTGCCTATTATATACACACTGCCCAGCCAATAAAAAGTCATGCACTCTCATCTTTAGTTGGACCACCTTTACCCTTGTCTCCAGTGCAGCTAACTGGGATATCAATGGCCATCCATGTATCTCGCTGATTAAAACACCATTGCTGACATTTGAAAAGAGTGGACTGCGTTGCCGCTCTGCGATGGCCTGGCAAGCTGTCCAGGGTGTACTCTGCCCTCGCCCAGAATCGGCTGAGATGGGCACCAGCCTCCCCGCAACCTTAATTAGGATTAGGCGGTTCAGAAAATGAATGAATGATTAAACCTTTACAAGCTAATTTCTAGCTACTTATGTGGAACTCTGTAAATAATTTTATATAACAGTATTTAGGAATTTGTCAAATACTGCTGCCAGTTTTAAGTGAAAATAAAAGTTCACATTTTACTTTCTCTACAAATATAAAGGTGTGTCACCTATAGTGAGCAAATTACCAATAAGGAGATAATTTGTTGCCTCTCGAAATTCACATTGACTGAAAACAAATGCTCTTTTAGCATGGATTTCTAGTAACCTCCTTACAACACAACTGAATCATCTAATCAAGGGGTGATTAGCTGACAAGTGGCATCAGGTGTTCTGGTGGTGCACATAGATTGCTGGCTGAAATAGGCTAGTCTAGTGCCCAATCACAGTCTATGAATTATTAATGATTTGTGGGGGTGTCTGCAGGGAAATCAAGCCTTCAACCCTGAAATAGGACATTAGAATTTTGTTGTATTTTTGCAAAATCAGTGATTGTCTTTAAGACTCCAAAACCAACATAATGGTTAATGGACTTTCCTCTAAGTAGTAAAGATCAAACATGGCCAGTGTGCTTCCTTGGGTCTCTTAATGCTCTGCTAATAGGGCCTTTGCAGAATATGACCCTGCAACATTTCAGAGAGAGAGAGAGAGAGAGAGAGAGAGAGCACATGGCGCTCTCTGTCCCAATTTACTCTCATACCACCCAGCTGCTGAGACAACACTCGTTCATTATGCTGTAATGGAGGCTGAATGACTGTGCTGTCATCACAAAAAAGCCAATATGTGCAAGCATGTTTGAGTCCACTCTGTACTGTTTCCTTTATATCATATGCTTGTTGCAGGATGCAGTTGTTTTCATATTTTTTTTTTTACCAAACTTTACATTTATCACCAATTTCTGAATCAGAATTTAATTGGCTGGCTAAGATTAATTTATA
The DNA here is from genome assembly GCA_039654305.1 of Porochilus rendahli. Taxonomy (NCBI): domain Eukaryota; kingdom Metazoa; phylum Chordata; class Actinopteri; order Siluriformes; family Plotosidae; genus Porochilus; species Porochilus rendahli. The sequence continues at coordinate 16,713,044 of JBCNYG010000022.1, read as the reverse complement.
AAGGCTTCAACATACAATCATTCAGCCAAACTGGGAAGATTGCATACACATTCCATTGTCTCGTTTCGTTGTCTGTATGAAGTATTCTGCAGGGGCTTTCAAACCTCTCAAATTAAACACATTCCCTGCAACAAAAATCACCAATGTAGCCCAGTGCATAACTGCAGAACGGGAATTAAATGAATACATGATTGTGAACTGTAGCCTCTGATTCCATCACTTGGATGATTTAAGTCGAATCTGGTATGGAAGGTAAAACAAGTTATTAGGTCAAACGAGCATCCTTATATCATAAAGTACCAAGGTATTGAGCTAAAGTAAAGGCATACTACATTTATTTTTACAAATTTCAAGTTCAAAGATTCTCTATTCCGTAAAATCGACTGGATAATCATCACTTCTTGTCAGGTCTTGTGAACTGTGCATGCTGGATCCAGGCTGTGGCTTTTGCTATGAGCAGAACAGCACTGCTGTGTTCGCTTCCTCCTGCGTGCCAGTCAATCAGGACTCCACAGAGAGAGCAGCGTGGGGCAGGTGAGTCACAATCGGCATCAGAGTGTGTGAGCGTGAGTTCGCGTTCGCATGTTGAGATTTTCCACTAAAGCTCAGCATGCTACAGTAACATTAGATGATGCTGGATGTCACATATTCCTTTTCTTTTTAAGCAAGATGTGACTTGTTTTCCCTTTCTGTCAGTTATAGTGCGTCACAGTATTTTATGGTTATCTTGCAGTCTATAAACAAACTAATGTGGCTTTTAACTGTGCTGCAGGTGCTCAAACTCAACACAGTCTCCATATCACAGCTTTTGGGCTTATAATTTCTGTCCAACCTCTTATTCTTGGCTGGTTCTTCTGGGTCTTATTGTTTATTTGGCTTTTTTTGCCCCAGGTAAGAGGTTCAAGTAAAATAACAACAAAAATTTCTTTGAACTAACAGTCACCCATGTTGGAATGTTTGAATGGCACCCATGTTTAGCTAATTATATTTTTATGGCTTTTGGGTTAAATCCTAATCAGAAGCATATATTTCAGGACTGGGCCCAATGCCATGGACGGTTAATTCAGAGATTTACCCGTTGTGGGCGAGAAGCACAGGCAACGCCTGCTCAGCTGGAGTGAACTGGACCTTCAATGTGCTGATGTCCTTGACCTTTCTTCACATAGCCCAGTACCTCACCTACTATGGTACCATTTTAAGTCTAATTTAAAGCACTATGTACTCGCAGTCAACATTTTTTTATTTATTTCAATTTATGACCCCATTTCATATAGTGTGACCAACTCTGGGCCAAGGAAGGGTACACCCTTCACAGCTCGCCAATCTATAACACGGCCAACAAACACACACAACTATTCCCAGTCACACCTAGGCACAAGAATGTTCAATTAGCCTAATGTGTATTATGCTTGCTCTGAGGCTGATGTGCTAACCACTATGCCACTATAAAACCTAAATTGACTTTCACTCGGTATGGATAAAAGTAAGCTATTAGTAGCCATTTCCATTTATGTGTCGAATGTAAAACCATATGCTTACAAATGAGTAAAGGAAATATGTTTTTATATATATTCTATATTTTTAAGTTTTTACACTTACACAAGGTGGTTCTCAGATAGTTCTAAAAAGGACATATTTCACAAAATTAAAATCACAAAAAAACCCAGCTTTAATCACAGAACTTCACTTTCTAAAAACTCAGACCATTCACAACTACATTTTCATTAATTGATTTCCTAAGCTGCTTAATCCTAATTTGGGTCGCTGGGAGGCTGGCTCCCATCTCAGGGCTCTGGGCGCGGACGGGTATGCCCTGGACAGCTCGCTAGGCCATCACAGGGCCACAACTGCATTTTGTAGACTATAAATAAATAATGCAATGAAAACCTGGCTATAGTGACACCTAGAACAGGCAATTGGTTTCTTGGTGAGCTCACTTCTTTAACCCACGGTGCATAGTAGCTTTATTGAATTGCTTTATTATTGAAAGCTTTATTGTTTTATTTACAAATGGTTTCTTCCACGTCATATCTTAGATACCAAACACTGACACAGTTATTTGATTCTAAAAGAAGATATCAGAAATGCCCCAAAGAAGTCAATATCCTGCAGTTCAGTTTGTACCTTTCGGTCTCATTTCTCTGTTTGAAGTGAGATTTCTCTGTTGCCCCCCAGGTGCATTCTTTCTATACTCAAGTCTTGCTCTGCTGGGCTTCTTCTTCGTTCATGGGTGTCTCCCTGAGACCAAAGGTCGCCGACTCGAGGAGATCGAATCGCTGTTTGAAAGTCGCCTGTGCTCGTGTGGTGCATCAGACTCAGATGAGGGCCGACAGGTAGAGTATATCCGGGTTAAAGGATCAAATTACCACCTGTCGGACAACGATGGTTCAGATGTGGAATAAACCTCAGGTGAAAGTTCAAAGAATGCCCAGGAGATCCTCTCTCAGCTCTGCACAGGGCTTATAAAGAGAATAGAAAAGGAATCGCTTTTCAGCTTCATCCCACCATGATCCCAGGCCCATCTGTAGCAGTCAGGCTGCATCTAACAAATACTGCACTCCACTTTAAAGGAAAATGGAACTGACATGTCCAAACATACAAACAGAAACAGTGCTATGGCCGCTTTTGTGAGTCGCCATTTAAAAGTACAGTGTAAATACTGCAGTGCTCACAGATACTGACAGATGTTACACAACCGTTTTGTGCTCACTGCAGTAAAATGAAGTATCTGCTAGACAGTCAGTCAACTATGGTAGTCTTAGGCATTTGTGAAGATGCTAGGCTTTGGCAAATTGTGAAATTCACCATTATGTTCATTTCATCTGTGATAATGTCATTTTTTTTTGGAGTCTTGCAAAATATGGTGTTTCACAGAGCAGCCCTTTCTCAAAAAATTGTTCTTGGAGCTGAGAGTGCTGTTTAAAAAGCTATAGTATATTTTAGGTGAACCAAAATTATTTATTTATAGTGAGTAATGACCTCTATTCTGTTTTTCATTATGTCTGTACACAGCTCAAACCCATGTTTATGTTTATTACATTTTATTATATCAAGTTAATTTAGTCTTCCTTCACAACCTTGTGTACGAACAGCTTTGCATCTCATAGCTCTCATCCATGTAACAGAGTGGAATATGTTTTGACGAGTAGTGTAATATCCAATGTTATGTTTATATTGTACTGCTGTGAGTATACACCTTGGTAGTTTGGTACACATAGAAAAGTGCCAAGCAGATATATCGTGGCTATATGTGTTACAAAGCAGTCGATGGGTTTAAAAGAAAAAAACAACAATATCAAGCAAACTAACACAAGCTCGTTTTAATGCTATTACTGTTGAGTGTGTTATACGTGTTTGTTAGCACAAACAGGTAACATTATTGTGTATTCATGTTTAACACAGAAGTATGCCGGGTTTACCAAAGGAGAAGCACACTACAGAGCAGCTCATAGAACTGATTGCTCCTATCAGTTCTGATTATCACAGTGAGGGGGAGAATGCTCCAGAAAAGTATATTAATGCCAGTTTATTAGGATTTCGTGACAGAGGTTTATTGACCAGATGTTAGAGTGTGCCACATATTTTAAAACGTATTTGACAATGGAGAAGGCTTCAAAGTCAAAGGTCATCTTCTAATCTAATCTATCTATGTGGGTGTGAGTGTGTATGTTTTCTATGTAAAGTTAGCACTTTTATTACTATTATTGAACAGTGTTTTTACGATTGATGAAGAACTAGTAAATAGAAATATGTGTATAGTGCTCATTTGATTATTGTTGCGCTAAATGTTTTGCTAGATTTATATTCTATGAAAATATTCATGACATTTGAATATTCGAACAATAAAAACGTGTCCACTGTTTGATGGAAGCTTTTGGTTTCGATTAGTATTGATTTCCAGTCTAACTCTAGGGAAACAGAATAACACATACAACTACAGTATAAACATTCTGATAACAGATTCGAACTTTTAACACAAAACAAGTCTGAGTCAGCTCCTTCCCATTTTTATGGATGCTTATTTTTCTCCTTCAGCATGAGCAGAATGTTTGCAATTTCTTTAAGATCTCCCTTCCCCTCAGATACCCCGTCTCCACTTGTTTCTACGGCAAAGGCATTGCCATGTTCCTCGGTGCAGCTGGAGTTCACAATGGGGTTTTGATTCATGCTTTCTTCCTCATGACCTTCACACTTTTCTTCTCTCGTCAGCAAGTTCTCTGATGACTGCTGCTTTAGTTCTACAAAAAAGAAAATAGGCCTGTTATAGTCTGCACAGCATCATAGAGGTAGTGTCCTGTCCTGAGTGGTTCCTCAGTAGTTAAGGATCTGGATTAGTAATCCAAAGGCTGAGGGTTCAATCCCCAGTACCGACATACTGCCACTTGAGCAATGGTCTTAACCCTAAACTGCTCGGTTGTGTAAAAAAATTCTACATGTAAATCGCCCTGGATAAGAGTGTCTATCAAATGCCTTAAATATACTGTATTCTACTGGTAAAATCATGCACTATTACTGACAGTACCATGCATCACATCCTGGCTTTGGGCATTTTTATGTGGAGTGGCTTGCATGGGATTTCTCTGGGTACTCCAGTTTCCTCCTAGAGTCCAAAGACATGCACATTAGGCTAATTGGCTGTTCCAAA
>JBCNYG010000022.1:16688269-16698269 GCA_039654305.1 Porochilus rendahli | reverse complement strand
AAAGACTGCAAAATTTCATCCCGGCAAGCCTGTTTCGTGGTTGCCCACTCATCAGGGGATATATGATGTTGATGTATTGAGCACTGTCTTACGAAAAAAAACTAAGGTTTTATTAATATATATATTTGTGTGTGTGTGTGTGTGTGTGTGTGTGTGGTAAAAGGAAAAAATGACTACAATTTCATCCCTACAGACCTGTTTCATGGTTGCCCACTCATCAGGGGAGTTATCCCATTTAATCCCCTGATGAGTGGGCAACAACGAAACAGGTATGTAGGGATCAAATTTGTAGTCACTTTTTCCTTATACCACATATTTAGCTCTACTTCACTGTATCGAGCACTGTCTTACGGAAAATCAACTAAGGATTTTATATATATACACACACACACACACACACACAGTCATTAATATTAGCATAAAAATTAGGACACCCAATCAAAGCCTGTGTTTTTTTGTAACAATTTTTCATCTCATTCATTAATTTTCTGAACTGCTTATTCCTAATTAGGGTCGCTGGAAGGCTGGCACACATCTCAGCCAACTCTGGGCGAGGGCGGGGTACACCCTGGACAGCTCAGGCCATCGCAGGGCCAACACTTACACAACCATTCACACTGACACTCACACCTAGGGGTGATTTGGAACAGCCAATTAGCCTACCGTGGGAGGAAACCGGAGTACCCGGAGGAAACCCACACAAGCACGGGGAGAACATGCAAACTCCACACAGAAACACCCGAGCTGGGAATCAAACGAAGGACCTTCTTGTTGTGAGGCAGACGTGCTAACCACTACACCACCGTGCCGCCCGATTTTGCATCTAAGAATATTTATTCTCAACTTGACCAATACTGAGAAATGCAAGTAATATAGCTGAACAATTAGAACTGAATAAAAGACTCTTCATGATCTTCTGTAAAATTAAATTCTACAGAAATACATATATTACCTGAGGAAAAAGTTAGGACGCTCTACCCCCTAAGAGCTAGTATACTTCCAGTCTCTGACATCTGTCTGAAGAAAGTTTGCCCAACTCCTCAATACAGAATTGTTTCTGGCATGTACAGCCCGTTTCAAGTCACCTTACAGCATCTCAATGGGATTAAGATCTGGACTCTGACTCAGCCATGCTTCATTTCTTAGTATTCAGCTAGTCCTTGGTGGATTGGTATGTTTTGGGTCATTGTCATGTCACAGGGTCCGTTTTCACTTCAGCTTTAATTTTCTTACAGATGGTCTCACATGTTGCTGAAGAATCCTCTGATACACAGTGGAATTCACGGTGGATCCGATGATTGTGAGCTGTCCAGGTCCTGCTGCAGCAAAGCAGCCCCAAACCATGAGACGCCCACCTCCATGCTTCACAGTTGGTATGAGGTTCTTTTCCTGGAATGCTGTATTTGGTTAACGCCAAACACATCCTCTGTTTTGGTCTCCAAATAACTTTGGCCTCATCTGTTCATAGAACATTACTCCAGAAGCTCAGGTCTTGACTAAAGTCTCTCTGGCAAACTTCAGTCTGACCTTGATGTTTTTCTTAGAGAGCAAAGGTTTCCTCTTTGCACACCTCCCATGCACGGTAAACTTGTGCAGTCACTTTCTGATTGTAGAGACACTTTCACATCGATAGTAACCAGAGCCTGCTGTAGATCCTGCGATGATATTTTTGAGTTTTTGCTAGGACGAGCAGACCTGGGCATGCTGGCAGTTGTTTTGAAAGCCCTCCACTTGTTGACTATTTTACGGACAGTGGAATGGCGATTTAAAAATCTTTTGAGATCTTTTTCAATCCTTTTTCAGACTGATAAGCTGCAACCATTTTCTTTCTGAAGGCGTCAGACAGCTCTTTTGCTCTCACCATGCTTACTCTCACTTCAACAGTCAGGAACACACCAAACTAAATGTCTGATGTTGAAATAGGGCAAACCTCATTCAAAATGCCGAGTAATGATATTCTAATCATGTGCACCTGATGTGATACACCTGTGTGTGAGTTGAGCTATTTTAAGTGCTGATGAATATGGGGGTGTCCTAACGTTTTCCTCATTTATAATATGCGTTTTGTTTGAATTACATTTCACAGAAGATCTTAAACTCTTTTCTTCAATTTTAATTGCTTTATTTATATTATTTAAACTTCTCAGTATTGTTAAAATTGAGATTAAATATCTATATATCCAAAAAAAATTCAAAAATACACAAACTTTCATAGGGTGTCCTTATTTTTTCACATGATTGTATATAATTTATCAATATTGCATCTACTTTAAAAATCACCAATATTGGCCCTAACAAGTAAACCTCTTGTACCCCTGTGTGTTTTCCACCATATTCTCTAACAAACTCTGGGGTTTTCTGGGGACAGGTTTATTTATAATGTGTTCATGTAACACTTGCAAACATTTACAAATATTTGGACCCCATTCAACTGCCTAAGTTAGTTCTGATCGCAAACACCTTTTCAGTTTTATTTGTAAATAATCTTTTAACTATACTTATTCCACCCCCCACTGCAATATTATGAGACATTTTGTATAAATTCATAACATACGTTATTATTAACAATTATGTGCCAAAACTGAAATTGATTTTGCAGTAAAGTCTCCTCAATTCAGCAGCCTTCAGAGAGTCTGCACTAAATAATAGTTTTAGCAAATACTACATGGAAACATTAACAAAAAGCACATTATGTTTTTGTATTTTTTTACATTATTTATTTCATAAAAATCTATGAACTCCAAGCACACACGTGAGCAGTTAGCAGTGTAACGTTAGCGTGAGCAGTGTAACGGAATCTCTTTAATTCTGTGTACAAGTTTTTGTATAAACTAAGCAGAAAAGCCAACCAAACTAATATTACAATTATTTTTGCATATTTTAACCATGACAGGTGCAGGTCAACGGAGTTTCGCACATTCTGAAAGTATGTACTAATAAGCAATTATTGAGTATAAGTATAATTAAGAATTATTCAGATCGAGAGGGTTTTATCTGCTGATGCCACAGGCATTATGAAAATAAGTATGTAATTTAATAATAAGGCATTAATAATAAGTATGCTGGATAACATGTTGCTTAATGGCCGGGAACCATAAATATTTATTATTTTTATTTTTGACAGTTAAGAAAAAAAAAAAGTTTGCATCTTTAGAAGTATTTTTTATTTTTTGTAAAAAGGTGTCAAGTAAAAATCATTCTTGATACGTTATTCAAATTCAAACAAATAACACTCACATTATCTAGTAATATTTCATTCAACTCTAGAAGAGTATGGAGCATTTTTAAAGGCACAAAGAATGCCATGTGATTAATCGCAAAACTTTTATTAATGTATATCCTGCATGGCAAAAACAAAATCCTGACAGATTGTAAAATACCTTTACTTTCTACGTTGAGTCCAAAGAAGTGTGGATTTTCTCCTTGGTCATTCAGCTCAAAATCATTAAATGGGTTTTCAGCTGAATGTATGAAAGGCTCACTGCTTTCTCTGCTGATTTAAGACAAACATTAGAGACAATTACCTGCACAGTTCATGTGATTTAAACTGGACACACATAGGAATAATAATAATAATAATAATAATAATAATTATAATTATTATTATTATTATTTTTATTATTATTATTATTATTATTATTATTATTATTATATCATCTAGAAGATATAACAAAGACAGAATTGTAAAAACCATTCCTACGCTCAACAGAATCAAAATTAACCAAAGGTTAATGCTGGTTATGCTTATCCTAGTGCTCCAAATTGTTCCAGTGTTACATCATATTAGTTTAACAATGCTCACACAGATTCACCCCATGCACTACACCAGAGTGTCAGCATTTATTTGTCCAGATCTGCAACTTACTGACTCTACTGTATGTGCTGCTACTAGGTTTTTTTGGGGGGAGCCATTATTCAGAGTTTATCTCACCTATGTAAGGTGTTCCCAAACTGGATTCCATCTGCAAAGCCGATCTGGGAGGCCACGGTATGAAAAGGCAATGTCCCTGAATTATCACACACTCCCGGTGGCTGGGGGAAAATATTTAGCATAAGTGGTTTTAAAATCAGGGGAACTTCAATGTAAGACAACTTTACACTGATTCTATACTAAGTGAGCGGAGTGAAAACAATTTTTTAATTGCATTTAATGTATTTGGCAGACGCCCTAATCCAAAGTCACGAGCAGTTGAGGGTTAAGGGTCTTGCTCAAGGGCCCAACAGTGACAGCTTGGAGGTAGTCGGGCTTTAACTGCCAAACTTCATATCAGTAACCCTGAGCCTTAACCACTGACCCACCACTGCCCCTTCAAATTGGGACATAGGGTGTCAGTAATATAAAGCAGCACTCATACAAAGAAATGTCGACCACGTTCACACAGCAGTATGTTTTTTCTAGGCTAAAGATCGAAGTGAATGGTTGTGTCACTTTGATTACTGAAACAATCGTTAGCATCAGGAGATCACAAATTTGGAACAGTGCCCCAGACATCCATTGCTGAGAGCAAAGGGAGCAAAATTGTCTCTTGTCTCTGGGTGTGAGGGATTGGTATGCTGACTGACTTCTGTCAATCACAATGACAGACAACACTCTCTGTCAACTGTGAGCTCATGTATCCAAATATTATTCAGAGCACTTTCCTCTGAAGGTGATTTGCTACCCAGTAAAGCAGCCTGACTTCAGGTGTTTAGAGGTAGAATGCAGATGTATTTTATTCACCAGTTGTATGTAAGTTGATCAGAGGAAGCTTTGATCATTAGGCAGCTTCAACCAGTTTTTATTCAGTTTCAAAAACTATACATATTCTGTAACAAATGTAGCCTACACTTATGGTTTGGGCTTTTAAACTCATACACACTGGTTGTAAAAGCAAACATGCATGAATTCATGAGGGGCCACTGGTACAAAAAAGATTATATAAGTAAGTGCTCCCCCTTGTGGAGAGTCTACTACATGCTATATGTAAGCACAACACTGAGTAAAAGATTACAATGAGTCTGATACTTTGTATCTAATAGCCTGATATGTCAGGAGTTACCTGAGCAGTCTTTGTGCAGTCTGATTTTGTTGATGGAGGAGATGAGATGTGTACGTTGGACCTGGGCTGGAAGTTGAAGCCCTCTGATGAGGATTGTGAAGCTGAAGAAAAGGAACCCACACTGCCCTGTACCCGGTGCTGATACACTGAACTACTGTTGTCAGACAGCTTGGGTCAAACAAAATATTATCAGTGTCATATTACACAAAATATGTATATGTTGTATAAAATGGTGAAAAATATAATGAAAGCACTGATAAAGTAATAACTACGGCAATTGTGCCATCCAGAGCAACATGGTTCATACTGGCTCTCACCGATTTGAACGTGAATTCATCTGGGAGCCTTTGATAATTTTTCTTCAGTGTTTTGTCCCTACATAAACAATGATCAAATAATAATTACAACAACAATAAGAACCACAATAATTATAATGGGCGGCACAGTGGAGTAGAGATTAGCATGTCCGCCTCACAGCAAAATAGTCATGGGTTGAAGTCCCGGGCTCGGCAAAGCCATTTTGGTGTGCACTTTGAATGTTCTCCCAACGCTTATGTGGGTTTCCTCGGGGGAAGAGGGGGTATGGGGGGTACGCCAAGTGATGGACTGGCAAGTTGTTCAGGGTGTACGCCGCCTTCACGGCGAGTCGGCTGGCAGGCTATCAGCAGCCCTAGTAGGATAAAGCGGGTTTCCAAATGGGTGAGTGATGAGTGAGTTTTAGTTTGGTTTGTGGGTTATTTGAATGACAGATGGAGTGAAGTATCTTGGAAGATGGAAGCACCTTAAGTGTGACTCGTTCTCCGTCAGGCTTAAGTGTGATGGAGAACAAGGACTCATTGGCAGCTCTAAAGATTCCCCACCTACACGTTGATGAATTCCTTTTGACGGAGGCAAACGTGTTATATGAGGTTTACCTAACATAAAAGATTCATTTTAATCATTATTACTTTGACCAAATAGACCAAAACAATAAATTATATGCATTTTTTATTTACCAGTGTGTTCTTTTTTTAATGCAATTTGGTTAACAATGAACATTGTAAGCAAATCCATGTTGGCAGCATTGCCTTCGGTAGGTGTTGCTGGTGATGGTGGCAGGAGATGATGTCTATTCTGCATCCTTTTCTTTTCAAAAAACTCCTTGAAAAAAAGAAAAACATACAGTGGACTAAAGACATCTAAATATCGATCAAAATATAAAATATTCACTGTCAGCAGAACAGCCTACTTTTAACATTTGTAACACTATTCATATAATATTTTGTTTAAGAGTTATTTACTCTTTTTGTTTATTATGAGATACCTTTTGTTTTCTCATGTCATTGCTTTTCATAACTCTGCTTCTGCAAAAAATAAAAAATACAATATTGTCTGTATCTCAGTACTTTTTTCAGGAAAGCATTATATATGATCTGATACATGATACTACACACAATTATCTGTTTAAACAAATGTAAATTAAGTAATTAAGTAAGTAATGCTCATCTAGTCGACGTACCGCCAACCTCCAACCCAGTTCATGTTTAGACACAGCTAGCTCCTTTCATAAACATTATATCTTCTTTCTAAATACAATAAATAATACACATATTCAATTTTCAATGTATTAGTAATTACTTAAGTATCTATTGTCAGTCAAATTAATGCCGAGAGGTCCTAGCAGAAGCTAATTGATAACTTTTACTCAAATATTAATGTAAACTACCAATAAATTAATGCTAACCAATTAGCAGTTACCGTCGCGAGCAAAGTGCACGTCACGTGCTCAAGCAGTCCCCCGGTTGCTGACGTGCCCAAAATAGAAAGGAAGTGACGTATGAATCATCAGAAGTTAACGTTTAATAAAACATTATTGGACCTTTTTTTTTTTCTTTTTTCTTTTTTTTTTGCGTTTCAAAAGTATTAAAATGCTGCAACGTGACAATAAGAGCTGGAGCCTTATTTTATTTCATTGTTATTAAATGTTAATATCAGACCAACTTAAAATTGTTGGGTGAAGATGCTGATATCTTTATTATAAAGTAAATAAAGACAGCTCCAAAGTAAAGGCAGTGCTTAACAATTTTTGCCGAAGCAGAACGTCAAGTGACATCCACTGAGCCTAAGGCGAATAATTGTTTCAATATATACTACATGGGAACAAATGAAAAGCAAACTCAATCAAGTTTTATTTAATATAGTTTAATATTAGATACTTCAACCATTATCGAGGCAGGTCAGATGTGCTTCTCACACCTCAACCAAAGCTAAGCCCTTTGCAGCTACAGGTGTCCTATTTTGACCTAGGTGTCCTTCTTTAACCCATTCACAGTTTAGTACTTCATGACAATAAAAATAATCTGTGCCCTGTAACAGTGTATTTTAAGGCTCATTTATAATTTTAGTGCATACTATGTGAAACCCAAGAAAATTTAACTAAAACAAGATTTTAATGGTTTATTTTTCCATTGTAAACATAAAAATGATGCTGTTGTCTGCTCCAACTAGCCGTTACAAACTTTTAGTATCTGTTGTGTTGATTTAGGCGTTATCCACCTAAGATACTGTTTTTTATTAATCCTCACATAGAGGACCGATCAGATTGTGCCATTACTGTATACAGTATAGTCTATCCATCTATTTGCTGAATCACTTAATCCTACCAGGAGAGGCTCAGCACCCTGGACAGCTCATCAGTCTAACACAGTGTTGACCCACAAACAACCATTCACACCTGCAATAACACCTAGGGGCATTTTGAAATAGGCAGTTAGCCTAATGTGCATGTCTTTGGACTGTGGTGAAAACCAGAGTACCCGGAGGAAACCAACACACGCATGGGGAGAACATGCAAGACAGGGACACCAAACATTAACAATTTTGCTGTGATACGAACATACGAGTCACTATGTCACCATGCTGCTCTATAGCCTACTAACAGATGTATATTACATGCTGTTGTGCATAAAGTGAAAATGTAATGGTCAATGTTTCAATAAACTACAAAGACAGCTCACCCTCTCTCATTTGCCAAACTGCTTGATTCTACTAGGGTTGCAGGGAGGCTGGTACTTATTGCAACCAACAGTAGGTGAAGTCACCCTAAACAGCTTGCCAGACCATCACAGGGAAACACACACAACCATATACACTCTCACTTACATTTAGGGTAAATTTGGAAAAGTTAGTTAGCCTAATGTGCATGTTTTTGGACTGAAGGAGAAAGCTCGAGTACCCAGAGGGAACACCAATGAATATTTAGATTAATTCATTGATTAATTTTGTAATTTTCTCCATCCTAATTAAGATCGCAGGAAGGCTGGCACCCATCTCAGCTGACTCTGAGCGATGGACAGCTCGCCAGGCCATGGGGTGAACTTTATTTTTAATTAGACTATGTTGTATTGTTTCTTGGGAAATGAAGTGCATCACCAGTACACTAGATGGCGGTAATGAATCTGTTAAATTTGCAGCAGCCTGCAGTCTCTATAAGGATTTTACAGTATGTCAGCTCATAGTACTGAATCGTTCTCCGAAGAGTTGATTCAGATTGAATATTTAGAGCCGACTCATTTTAAACGAGCTAATATATAAATATAATTGATATGTTTTTATAAAATGTCCCCAATTTCTAAATGATGAGTTTTACCTCTCAACAGTGTGTATGAGGTTGAAATACAGGGAGAACAGATATATGGTTTGTTTACCTACTTATTATATTTTCATTCAGGATCCATTTAAATGAATTTTACAGAATTTTTTAAAGGAAACTACAGGTACAGTGACCGTGTGAAAATGATTACATACATGATACTTGCGAAGTTAATGTCTATATAAACAGATAGAGAATGAATCCTGTCAGTGAGTAAAATATACAGTATTATCAATATGATAAATAGTAGAACGTAAATGTAGTGCAAAATGCAAATGTATAACAGTGGAAATTGTTCCTATATGAAGTAGTTGTACAGTATAATGGCAGCAGGTAGAAAGGATTTCCTGTGTCATTCAGTGGAGCGTTTTGCTGGTATTAGTCTGTCACTTAATGTGCTCCTGTTACTGTTCAGCAGGTTGTGAAGTCGGTGGGAGGTATTTTACATTACTCTATTTTGGACAACATTTGCCTTTCCGAATCTACCGTCAGAGAGTCTAGCTCCATCCCCACAACGTTACTGGCCTTACAGATTAGTTTGTTCAGTCTGTTTGCATCTGTAACCCTCAGCCTGCTGCCCCAGCATGCAACAGCATAGAGAACAGCGCTGGCCACAACAGACTCATAAAACATCCTGGATAGTGTTTGGAAGATGTTAAATGACCTTAGCCGCCTCAAAAGGTTCTGGCTCTTTTTGTAAAGTGCAGTAGTGTTCTTAACCCAGTCCATTTTATTGTCAATATGAACCCCAAGACATATGTAATCCTCCACCATTTCCACATTGACGTCTAGATGGAAACAGGGCAGCTTGTGTTTTGGATCTCCTGAAATCCACAATCAGTTCCTTGGTCTTTGTCACATTAAGCTGCAGATGATTCTGCTCACACCATGTGATGAAGGAGTCTACAGCAGCCCGATATTCTGTCTTATCACCTCCACTGATACATTAAAGATAAAGAACAATGTCATGGAGTTGGTTCTTACCTATGAGCTCAATCATTTGACCTAACTCACTGAAAATTCAACTCCGCTAGATTTCTCACGAATAAGATTTATTTCTTATTTCTTATTTATTTCTATATATCTATATCTATGGGCCGCACGGTGGCGTAGTGGTTAGCACGTCCGCCTCACAGCAAGAAGGTCCTGGGTTCGATTCCCAGCTAAGGCGTTTCTGTGTGGAGTGTGCATGTTCTCCCCGTGCTTGTGTGGGATTCCTCCGTGTACTCCCACAGTCCAAAAACATGCACAGAAGGCTAATTGGCTGTTCCAAATCACCCCTAGGTGTGAGTGTGAGTGCGAATGGTTGTGTGACTGATGGCCCTGCGAT
>JBCNYG010000022.1:16637018-16649483 GCA_039654305.1 Porochilus rendahli | reverse complement strand
CTAAAGGGAACGGTGGGGGGGGGAAGGTGGGGGTTTTCAGGGACACGGGAACACTCCCCCCCCCCCCCCCATGTCCCTTTAGGGGCTCCGAAGAGAACAACTTAATTTACATAACTGCATTTTTATTACAAACAAACAGGAATGATCCATAAGGAATACCAAATTCATATTCAAATTCATTCACGCACCGAATTCACCCCATGTGTTTTGGTGATAAATTAATTACCGCTTGACTATGTGTGAAATAAATACAGGTCACTCAATTGCAGTGAATGTCATAAAATGGAACCTCCCCATTCACAGGAAAAATGGGTCGGTCTGCATGTAACTGGTGTGGACAACACTGGTTACGTACAGAACCGTTAAATTGAAGTGCGATTCTCTACTTTGAATTTAATTACTTTGAATATAAATTGTAATGCACAAACTTATTTCAAGCCTTACTATTTGCGCTTTGAGTTGATACTTCGGTTATCATGGTTTTGGTTAGCATGGCATGAAAGATAAGTAACAGAAAAGTCACAATTTTCATCCACACATAGCAACCAATTTTGCATTTTGACATGTTCTATAGGTCCACGTGGTGTGTTTTGGGCAGGGATTGCTCTTTTTTAATTCTTTTTGGAAAATATTAGGTCAAAATGTGAATCATTATTTGACCGAGTTTCATATGCCGAATTAGAAGCAATTTAGGATTCAGCCTAACCGTGATGGAGACACTAGAAAAATATTACCAAATTCCAAATAGAAAATCCTAATAAAAAATGTGCAACAGTAGACCTAAATCAATTATTAAACATTGACTACAATTACATTTTAATCGACCCTTCACGTAATTTTATTAGCACATACAATTAATCATTAGAAATTCATCTTACAATACAATTTAAATATAAAGCTTGCTAAATTACACTTTTAATTATTATTTTTTTTTTAAATGACTGCCATTTGTTTAATGCAGTTTTTTTAATCACTAACATATTGTCTTTTTTCTTTTATAAAATATATTCATAATGCTGATGATTTGATGTACACTAAAAGTATATTCTCACTAAGTCTAATGCAGTGACTTAAAACTGCTCATCCATGTAAGAGCTGAGGCTGAAATTGTTTCCCAAGCCTAGTAGAAATAATCACATACATTACGCTCCCACTCGAGGATTGTGGAGGAAAGCTGAGACAGATCGGCATGGACCAGAATATGACCACAAGCTTGTTTTAAAAAAACATAACTAAAAAAAAGGGCAAAACGTTCAACACTGGGAGAAAACCCCTCACTTACGATAAAATGAAGAAACACAAATTTAACATGAGTCTAACACTGCTTGTGTGTGTTCTTTCTCCTGCTGACAAGAAGGCTGTTATTCTTGGGGAAATGAACTTCTGCTTACCCACGTTCTCCTCAGATAACCGCAGGATTTCTTGGAACTGAGGCTTCACCTTTGGGATGAAAGACAAGAAGATAGAAAGAGCTTAAAGAAGCAACACAAATATCCCAACGCTTCAGCCTAAAACCAAGTAATAAATCATACAGACACACTAAATATAGGACCAACTTAAAGCCAAACCACACCCTCACCCTTCCCTACCCACACTCTGACCCACCTTGGTGTTAGTAAACGTCTTCCCAAACGTCCGGCACAGTCGCCAGAAGAATCTGGAGAATTCGTGCACGCAGGTACTGGAGGCAACATTGATGCGGCCGACAATCTCGATGAGCTGAGGAAGACTGTGGACAGATTACAGAGTGAGTCACAGAGTGAGGACCACACACACACACACACACACACCTATACACACATATACACACACTCAAACCACCATCCACTGAACAAACAGTGGAGAGAGGACCACCAATCAGGACAAAGATAAACACTGGCGGAAGCAGAAGACAAAAATGTAGAGGAAGGCACTTGAGATATTAATTGGATTTGATGTATAGTTTGAAGTGACATGACATGACATGACATGACGCGTATCAAACAGCATATGAAAAAGAAACAGACTTATACACACATGATCACAAAACTGCTGCAACACCTCATAGCTTCCACAAACTCTAGTCCAATTCTAATAATACAGACACTAATTAAAGCCTTCACAGTGAACCCTTTAAACTATGCTAATTTTCTTATTCACGTTAATTTTATCTTAAAGTTCTGAATTTGGGTAAATGTATTGCACATATTTTATGACAAGACTATTAGAAATATCATACAGAATTTCATGCTACCAAGGCACAAACCAAGGTAATTATTTCATTTCTAATAGCAAACTGTTTTAGTTCTTTTTGGAAAAACTAAATATAAAATGTAATATGTTTTATAAAATTCTAGATATTTTATTTGCTCAGATGTCCTTTTGCTGAGTATTTATACCTTATATTTTATTTGATATATTTATATTTATTTCCATATATTATGAAATCTTTTAAAGGGTACCCGTTGTGAATTAGTGTTAATGATCACATATAACATCAGTGGTTCCTTCCGGCGGCATCAGTCCTTGCCTGTTTTCAAAGTGTGTGCGTGTGTTACGACTCTAGGCATGCTCAGTGACATGCTGCCTTTCTGATTGGCTGTTCCAGCCTGGTAGCGACGTCAATACGTTGGATTAGCTGGGTTATGTCACTGACCCCATGCAGCATAAGTGCCGAAATCACAGAAAACATTTCTTTCTTGTTCCTAAACCAATTTATGACAGGAAAGCCAAGTTGGCTAAAACATTACATGCCTAAGCCATTTTCTATTTACCATCCCGCACATCTCTGGCAGCATTCTCGTCCTCCAAGTCATTAGAATTTACCATCTCCACAAGAGACGTCAACCCCGCCCAACATGTTGACTTCACTTCAAATAGAAAAAGTGACTGCTAACCCCCAAAATTCAGCCCCCCACTAGTGATTCACAGGATAAAATTACCATTTATTAAATATGGTAATTTATGCTAAAATAAGCATATGCATCATTTAAATGTATTACATACGCACAAATTATGCTGTAGGGATGACCAAGAGCAGAACGCTTTAATTCCTCATTAAAAAAAAGCTAGAGAAATTTAGGGCATGTAGAAATATGACCTTTTTCTCTGACAGAAAAGTGCTGGCACTCAAAAAAGTGTTGTTCTAGAATGTCATCATAAAAACATTCCCACACTGAGGGTCATTTTTGTTCCTCTTGATAACACATCACCACTTACCCCTGTGTGACTGGTTGCCTAGAAAGAGTGATGATAACAGCACCTTCCTTAAAAGATTTTACACACAAAATGTTTACATATGCTCTCCCTTCAAAGGGAACACTTGGTAAAAAAAAACAACAAAAAAAAACACAATGTGTGGACAATCAGCCTTAGTTCAACTATAAAAGTAATTGCTAAGGTTATGGACTATAGATCATAGCCAGCATGAATTGTTTCAGCAATTTGTGCTACAGTAGCTCTTCTGCTGGATCAGACCAAATGGACTAGCCGTTGCTCCTAAAATGTTTCAATGCCCCTTGTGTAACCATGACTCTGCCACCAGCTCAATAGTTATGCTTCCTTGGACCACTTTTGGTTTGTAATCAGTACTATATACAAGGCCTGCTGTTTTTATGGAGATGCTCTAATCCAGTCATCAAACCAACACAAATTTAGCCAAATTTAAATTTCCGGGGTTTTTCCCCCAACACATCAACTTCAAGAATTGCTGCCTAATACTGTATATTGCATTTTCCGTTAAGTAACACTTTAATGAGATGATCAGTACTCATTTAAGATTAAATTTTTTTATCAAAAAAACAGCACTCAGAGAACACAAACCTCTGCCAGGCTGGACAAAAAAATAAATAAAAATAAAAACCCAAAAGTACCCCCTGCCAGGCCTTCTGTAATTTCACAGGTCCCAAAAAAAAAAAAAGTAACCTTGCCAAATCATACCACATGATCGTTGATTATCCTGATTTTCCTGTAACAAAATGTCCTGAGGTCTTTTACTCCTCACAAAACCTGAGGTTGCATGTTGAAAACATTGGCTTTATATGATATACATCCTCATTTTTTCCCCTTAGTTGTTTTTTCTTATTTTACCAACTGTACAATTTTGCATTTTCTTATTCTCTAATACTGCCAAACCATGTAACATGAGCTTTGGCAGTACAGATGGCTTGCTTCTAATCATGCCAAACAACACACAGTTAGGCAAAACTGAAAAAAAAAAATGAGAGAATGAAAAAAAGATATAGAGGGTTTGTTTATTTTCTCTCATTCTGCCACGTTCTCATCCAGTCTCTCTATTTTAAGGGCATGGTGACAGAGAGAGTGTGAGAATGTGTGTGTGTAAGCTGACTCACAGTTGATTGACCACCCACAGCAGGCTGTCCCACCCCGTGGTACCCTCGTGTTGGAGCTGATGCTCATACAGCTGCAGAAGGGCCCCCAGCTGCTCCCTGCTGCCCACAATGAATGCTACGTCCTGCAGAGGAGATGCCGGGCGCGGAAACCGGGTCACTGTGGGGTCACACACACACACACACACACACACTTCAGTGAGAGCTCAGAATAGACCTTACAATCAATGAGTATAACCCCTGGGACTGATAGGGCACTTTAATAGCACACCGAAACCAAAGCAAAGCTAGAGATAAGTGTGTATAAGTGTGTGTGCACTTGTGAGTGCATGGGAATGTGTTTGTGTGTGTACATGTGAGTGAGTGAGAGCGTGTGTGTGTGTGTGTGTGTGTGTGTGTGTGTGTGTGTGTGTGTGTGTTTGTGTGTGTTTGTGTGTGTTTGTGTGTGTTTTGCCCTGACATGATCCAGTGAGCTGTTCAGGGTGTACTCCACCTTTGCCCAGTGTTTGCTGAGATAGGCTCCAGCCTCCCTGTAACTCTAGTAGGATTAGATGGTTCAGCAAATAGGTGAGTGAGTAAGGGATACACTGCATGTTATACTAAATTAATAAATTATATTTTTGTTTCTAAGAAGCGTTTTTCTTTTCTTTTTTTTTTTGGAAAATGCAAAAAAATTTAACACTTTAGAAGCAAACCAAAAAAAAATATTTTCGCCATGATTCCTCTGCTCAATTTCCTTTGTGATTTTCTTTCACTAAGCCTGAACTCTCTGGCGCAAGATGCAATTTAAAGTAAGTTTCTATTCCAGGTAATTCCTAAACTATTAAGCAATATGTAAGACATGCTCTTTCATGACAGACATGACTTTCATGGTCCAGTTATTCATCAAAGACCATGATATTACTATGTAATACAGAATACATTTTGACGTTTTGACTTAGATGATCTAAATGTATCCAGAATAAAACATAAATACACACATATTGTGCTGCTGCCTCTTACTCAGATGTCATGCAGCATTCTAGCTTTTGTTGCAATCAGTTTGAAGACAGTTCTTTAAAAAGGCTGGAGTTCATTTTCTTTTCTTTTAATGTTAAAATACTGTGGTTCTGGTCAAAGCATTTGTTTATTGTATTTGTTCTGTATTTATTGCTTACTCTAATGAAAAATTTAAAAAGTCAGATTGGATGTGACTGGACAGAGATATCATTTAATTTTTTATTTATTTTTTGACTATTTTTAATGATAAGGATTTTTTTATGTCATCACTGTGTGGATTCTCAACAAAATGTAATGGGAACATCCTTGGGTAATCACCTACCCATCATTAAAGTTTACTTTGAAATAAGAACTCAGCCTTCCTCTTTTACTTCTAAGTGCTCTTTTACCAGAAGATGCTAGTCTCTCCTTTTATTAAATGAGATAACAAGATGTTAAAATTCAACGCAATTGCAAAATCTTTTTAGAAAAAAAATGATGTAGGATTATGTCAGCACCAGAATAGTTCTCATCTCTGGACAGTGGGTCAGCTGGTAAAAAGAACAGGAAATCAAATCTGCCATAATATCCATGTCCTCTCTAGAGACCAATTTCAGGTCAGTAGCATCATTATGATCAATTTATGTGCCTGACTCCAGAGGCCATGACACAGCTACTGCTCTGGAAGATTTGTCTCTTAGTTAAAGGGTGTGTCGTGTTTGATTGAAGAAAAAATCCTAGATAACATCAATGGTTTTATCAAATAAAACAAAGCCATTTAGGTATATGTAAATGTGGTTTATAAAATCTACAAGATATGAATTTGATTCATGCAATTTATCAGGACTTTGCTTCAATATTTCAATCATTGAAAACTGTTAAGCTAATCAAGATTTTAAAATGTTCATTTTGCAGTCTATATCCAACTACTCCAAGTCAGTTTCTTAACCTTTAATCCCCTTTTAATTTGATATCTAATAATAGATTATTACTTTGGATGTTCATTGCATATTCATGCAACGTTTTAGCAACTGAATTTGAGTTTTGTTTTTTTTTAAACCATGGCATAACTCAGAACTAACTTTCTGTACATTGCCTCAGTGATATGTGATAACTAAAGCCCTGAAGCTAGATAAGACTCCATTAGACCTGAGATTAGCAAAGGTCAAAATAGCAAGCAGTGTTGGGGGATATGCTTATTTCAGTCTTTTAGAAGAGGTGTGAACTAAAAAGAACAATTTGGGTTAATCAAATTTACAAGTTCTCACATATCATGAAAATAATGGATTGTCCAGTATGGGTTTGCTAAGAAATAGCTAAAGTCTTTTCACTCTCTTTCCATAAATATCTGCCACAAACTGTACCTTGTTCTTAGACACAGCTCTGTCAGTACGGTTTAGGACATTATGTGACTTTCTTTAATCTAAAAAAGCAAAAGAACATGACAGAATAAATAGAATAATAATATGTAATACTTTTGTAATCTGATCTAATATGTAATCACATCCAGACATGCTAAGATGAAGGTATCTGACCTGTAATGTACAACTAATGTTTTTTTGAATACTGTTTAGATAATGTAGCATATCTGTGCTGAATATTACATGTGATGCTTTGAATGAATTTAAATACATATTTGAAGAAATTATTCTGCACAGGACATTCTGTGGCAGGGCAATATTTTGGGTGCTCTAGCAATGTACCTGCAGTCAAAACTAAATATGCCGTCATACACCAGGCATTTCTTCACTAACTGACTGCAAGAAGGTCTTGGGTTCGAGTCCCAGGCTCAGGTGTCGCTGTATGGACTTTGCTTGTTCTCCCTGTGCTTGCGTGGGTTTCCTCCCACTTTCCAAAGACATGCACATTAGGCTAATTGGCTGTTCCAGATTACCCCTACTTATGGAGGGGAGTGAGAATGGTTGTGTGTTTTGTGATGTTGCCTTGTGATGGTCTGGCGAGCATTAGGGTATTTGAAGGAAGACCTTTAAACCATAACATAGTTTTAAGTTTGGTTTCCATCCTCTTTTTAAGAATGACATTGAGTGAATCCATTTACATTTAATTATAGTGGCATTAGAGTTAATGCCAATTACAGAACTCTCTTTTTAATCATTTTATGATTGGACATTAGTGTTACTTTACTCCATGTATATTAATTAGAATGCTTATAAGTAAGCAGTCTTAGCGTCAGACACTCCTCAGAAATAAGGGAGTCTGATATACAAGTATCTTGTACATTTTTTTGCCTCAGTTTTCAGGCTATTGAAGGGCACAGTTTGACTGGCTACCTGCACTGCTGCATATACACACTTCCACTTTCCTGTTTCTGAAAATAAGACTTTTGAACAGTTACATAATGAGCATTTGTGAACAAGATATAGGTTCTATAATAATAAATCACATGAGATCTTTGTCATTTATTTATTTGTCTTGAAATTATTCATTAGGTTTACTTTAATCAATTAGCAACAAGTTAGTAAACAAGATAATCCAGGAAAAAAGGTTTATTTTGGAATTGTAGTTCAGCTCAAGCACTGACAAGAGGAACCTCTGTGAGGTTAGCCATTACTTCAATTGCTGTATTGAGGTCTGTAGATAACAACTCAGTAAGCCCATCACATGGTTAAGAGTAAGACCCATGAACAACTGACCGTTACCTTCAATATTCACATCTTTTGCTCCAAGTAGATTTACCTTCTACATTACAATGCTGATAGTACTTTTAGTTTTAATTAAAAGGGTATGGTAATTACTAATTCTAAGTGGAAAATAATATGATGACTAAAATCCAAGAGAAGGACTGTGCAATGTTTTGCTTGAAAATTCCTTACTCAGTCTAGCTTTGTAAGTAGAGCAAAAGTATAGAATGACCCATAAAGGGAGGCCTTATTCTAGTCCTGGCTGTGTCGTGTTTACATTTAAACCTAAATTTGAAACCTGCTTGTGAGCCCCAGAGCTGCTACCTGACCACCCGAGTAGATTCAGTCCAGGAAATGGCTGTATTTTTACTAAAATCTCAGAATTTTTAATATACCACCCTTAACTAAAGGCCAAGTTTAAGAGCAGGACCAGGAGCTTGTGTTAGGCTTCTAAAGGTACAACATCACCTTGGATAAGATGTCAGTCCACCCCAAGGCATTATTCATGCACATATTCACATGCTCATTCACATTTAAGGGTAGTTTAGAGTAGCTAATCACCCAACTGTCAGGTTTTTGGAAGGTGGGAGGAAACAGTTTTCCTCTTCTGTTTAAACCGAAAAAACTCTATATGAACATGTAGGGAATGTAAATGCTGCACAGACAGTAACCTGAGCTCAGGTTTGAAATTAAAAGTCTGTTGAGCTATGAGATGGCAATTGGGTAAACATGCCATCCCTATATGCCACCACCAACCAGAGAGGGGCGTAAACATGTACATGCCCCCTCCGTGACATGCAATGCCAGAAACAAAGCAACAACCAAGCTGTGCCAAGGTCAAAGCTCACATATGCAAATTATCTACCCCATGCACAGGTTTAGGTCATAGGGAGTGCCTATGGGCTGTGCATGAGCCGAGCAATGGCCCTGACAAAGTTATTGTCACGCTGCCCACCCGCCGGGCCGCCAAGCCAATGAAAAAACCCCTCCATTCATAGCTGGCTGATGTGTAGAAAGTTATATATTGGAGTCAAGACAGTGTGAAAGTCAATACTGTCCATCAGAATACTAGATAGTATGAAACATAAAGAAAGAGAGAGAGAGAGAGAGATTTATGAATAAGTGCTACCCAAAAGATGATGCAGACTGTTATTACTGTATACTGTATAAACTGCAATTACCTCATATTATTCAAGGAATCAGAGCTGAAAGAATAATGCTGATTAAGGCTTCTGCATACTACACCCATTTTACCCTGATAATCCACCCACCATCCCCATGCTTCTTTATAGAAAAGTGTAAAATAAACACCATGCATGACTATCCAATCACTCATTCATCTGTGCTTTTCATTATACCACCACTGAGGTACCACACTCCACACAGAAGTAGTGCTATAGCATTGCATGAGCAGTTTACAAGGTTAAAAGAAACTTAATGGATTTTGAACTCAGTTTATGGCCTTCATCTGAGAAGGATATTTGAAGTGCATTATTGTGTGAAATGTGTGTTAACGTTCACTAACAAGTATAATTTGCGCAAGTCTGTATTTCTGTTGGCTTTGTTCCCAATGTGTCCTTCACTCATTCCATCCATTTCCTTAGAGATGGGTCTTCAAAACAGGGTTGCAAGACAACTGGAATCTTATGTCACAGGCACACAATAAGAGCTCTGTAGCAGTGAAATGTGACGACGGTAGCTCGTGCCCAAATAGTGCCAGTGCTTGCAACACTAACCTGTTATCCAGTTAGCACCTAGCATGAAGTCATCAAGACTGACATGTTAGTGATACTGTTTTATAGGTTATGCCGTATGGTTCCTAAATAAACCTTTCACGGACAGTCTATAGTGCATGCTGGCTTTCTTGTTTAATGCTTATCGATGAATGAGTGTTGTGAAGAGTAATGAAGTAAGTTAATCTCGGGTGTTAATGAACAACTTGTGTGTCCTGCTGTAATGGGCACAGTGAATCAAACAGCCCTTCAGTTTCCAAACTGGAATGAATGAAGCATTAGAAAATGGATAGATGATGCTAGGAGGAGTGTTAGGCTCATAGAAACATGGACACTAGGGATGGTTTAGTGGAGAAAAGGATGAATAAAAATAAACAGAAAAAATGAGTTAATGAAAGGCGGGGTGTGACTGTGTACATGATGAATATGCCCAGTTTCCTTCTCACTGTCAGAACAGTGAATGGTCTGTTCATACTCCAGTTAACATTAGCTGTGTAGGACTGCACACTCTTGTGCACACTGCACCTAGTCATCCCACATATATACACCCAGGGGCTAGTTTACTGTATTGTACCAACATTTACTGTCCATTTTAACAAGTATACTCACTGCCAATGAAAATGCATCACAATTTTATTTGTAATATTTTTGGGACCATCCTATCTGAGCATAAGTACTGCTATTTCAATGACTCTAAACATCTCACTGACTCACATCCAGTAGCAGCACTCACCGTCACACTTCACTGAGCTTGAGTTCTGAATCTAGACTCTTTTACATCTCCAAGTTTGTTTGGGGGTCTCTTGCTTACATAAAGCTCAGCAAAAATGCATAGCATTCTGCAGTGATACCATGTCCACCATGTACTTGAGAGGGATTTTGGCCTTCTTTGCTTTTGTTTTGTGTTATGTTGGAAGTTTGTGTATTTTGTTTACCCTTTTGTGTGTTCTTTGGTTTGGCCCAAGCTGATATATATGTTCCCTTTTGTTTCTTTGGGACAGTTTTTGTTCAGTTAATGTCATGACAGATGTGTGTCTTAAGTCTAGTTACAGTGCCTTGCAAAAGTATTCATCCCCACCCCCCAATTTATCACTATCCCTCATTCTTACAATTCTGACCAATTTGACAGATCCTGCCAAATGGAAAAACATCCCCACAGCATGATATTACCACCACCATGCTTCACTATATGGATGGTGTTCTTTGGGTGATTACAGTTGTTTGGTTTGCTTCAGACGTGTTTTCCTTGATGGCCAAAAAATACACTGATGGATACGTGTCATCAAATAGTGATGGAAACATTAACTAGAGTCACTATAGGTGTATGTGATAATGACAGTAAGGAAATATTCTTAAATAACTAACAGCTAAGTATTTACATATCAGGTTTATTTCAGGTCACTTACTCATATGTCTTATTGCCCTGTACTCACACACTGGCACAGATGATGCCGCTCTATGCTGCAAGACATGTCAGTAATGTTTATGGCCTAGTGTAATATGCAGTAATGTGCTCCACAGGATCCTGGCAATTGAAACAATGCAAGACAGGCCTTGCCTGGGCATCTCCCAACCCTGTACCAGCTAACTGCTGCATACCTGCAGTCAAACTGTCAGCACATTAAAAGTGTTTATTAAAACCCAATGATTGATCAACATGTGATTACTGTCTTTATCATATGTTGTAGTAATCATACATAAAACTATTATTACACTTTTTATTTCTAAAGCCCTCATTCCTATTTTTAAATCATATTTATGCCTTCTGAATCTTAGTCTTTCCCTCTGTCTTTCTCTGCCTCTCATTTAGTCCATTTGTCTTTATATCCCTCTGTCTCTTTTGCTTACTCTCGATTTTTCTCTCTTTTTGTCTGTTGTTCTGCCTCTGTCTTTATCTTATGCCGTGTACCATCTGTTTTATGTCTCTGTGTCTCTCTTTTCTCTGTCTCTTTTTCTACCTGTTTCTTGTCTGTCTTTGTTTTTCTTTTCTCTCTGTCTGTCTGTGTTTCTCTTCTGGCCCTATGTCTGTCTATCTGTGTTCGTCTGTGTCTCACTCTGCCTCCCTCTTTTGCTCTGTCTTTATTTATGCCCAATTCTATTTGTGTCTCTCTTTGTCCATCTCTGTTTGTCCATCATCTTTTTTTCATCTCACGCCATGTCTCACTGCTTCTATAGGATCCGGCCACAGCTGGCAAAAGAGAAGATTGAAGGATGTCACATTTGCACATTTGTGACCCCTGGAGAGCCCCAGGTGATTCTGGGAAAGGACAAAGCTTTCACCTATGACTACGTGTTTGACATGGACTCTCAGCAGGATGCCATCTATAGCAACTGCACTGAAAAACTCATTGAAGGTTGCTTTGAGGGATATAATGCCACAATCTTCGCGTACGGTCAGGTAATACATTGCCAGACAGTATTTAATATGGCTAATCTTCACAATAGTGGTAGATTAAAATACTTGCATGAATGATTGATTGCACACATTTTGATGCTTTTCATATGCTACATTACCATTGAGATGACAAGCCTTAATCACTTTTTCCACTTTTGCCCTGTCTGCTCAATATCTAACAGCATTTCACAATAAAAGGTGCTTAGCGCTACAATTGCGTTCAGTTCATTTCATATCAGCCACGGAGAAAAGCAAACAAGCCGTGAAACCTCTGTCAACAGTGTAACATCAGACATGTTTCAACAGTGAGCCTGTGGGGTGTGTGTGTGTGTGTGTGTGTGTGTGTGTGTGTGTGTGTGTGTGTGTGTGTGTGTGTGTGTGTGTGTGTG
>JBCNYG010000022.1:16548902-16559053 GCA_039654305.1 Porochilus rendahli | reverse complement strand
ATTAATAATTAATTAATTTTTATTAGCATTTCATGTTACAATGGCGACACAATTAGCCAAAAACCACTAAATAAAATCCCAGTGAAATAAATTGACAAACGATCATGAAACTCACCTCACACTCACTTTGACGGCTCACCAAGAAACCAAACTCTCACATAGATTAATGATTCAACTTTTAAAACGTAGCCACTGAAATCAACATTTCGATGGTCAAATTGGCTTTTTTGCTACCTTTTATGGTTTTCTCTTAATCTTAGATGACGTGCCACAATGATTTCTGAGCCTGTTCGTGTATTTATAATGGGTGCTTATTGTGTGGAATGTTCTGGGTTAGAATGCATGATGTCATCATCAGTGGCAAAGAACAGAAGATTATCTTGGAAAAAAGGTTTTTTAACTCGCTCCTACTCCCACAACTTTCACTCTACTCGTCTACTCGTCATTTCTCTCTCTTCTCTCTCTCTCTCTCTCTCACACACACACACACACTCGCCCATGCTTTTCCCTCCTATTGTACAGTAGATCGGAAACTTGGACAAAATGTATTTTTTTACTTTAAAAAGTGGGAAACTGTCCGGGAAAACATGCGGTTTAACACTGAATGGACAGAGAAATGTTTTATGTGTCAGTTCTACGAAATCGATCTTTCCAAAACCACCTTGGAAATTGGTCTTGGCAGAACTGGTTTTGTACCGTGTTTTTTTTTTTCTTAGCACAATTCCAACAACATATTATGGACAGAACCAGAGATCACAGCTTAGTTATAGGAAAGACTTATTCTTTGAAGTTTAGTACCAGGCTATGCCAGTGTAATGTAGTGGATGTATTCGTCGTCACATTCTCTCTTAGGAAAGTATGACCATCTGACCTACAAGGGTCTTGTGAGTACACACATAAACCCTGACTTTGCACTTGTGTGTAAGCTACAAATCGCACATGGAATAATTACATTACTTGCAGCCACGATTTTTTCTGTAGAACATTTCACAAAGTGCCTTTACAAGGGTCATACCAGCATGGTCGCTCTCGCTTAGTGCCTGTCTCGGCTATTGATTTCCTCCCGGTCTTCACTGTTCTTATTCTCACCCCAGAGACCAGGGCCTGTTCATATTAACACCCACTCCTCTCTTTGCTCAATGTCTGTGTTATGGTTCCTGTTGTTTTTTTAGCTGGGAAAGTGCCATTTGGAAGTGGGTGGAATTCAGCTGTATCTATGAATAGAATATGGTGATTATGGTGCCAATTTTTCTTCACAGATAACTAAGGTAGGAAATGGTGGAGTCAATTTGCAGTCTTTTTTTTTTACCCATTTCAGCCTGAAGCTTTTGTGATGGACGATAGTGATCATGACCTTCTCCCAACAAATAAATAAATAATAATTTCACAAATTAATCAGCAAATTAATTTATGCCTAATGTGGCAGTTTGTTGTTGTTTTTTTTTACTTTTCACTTTTGAAGAATTACAGTCAAGTTTATTTTTGGGTAGAAAGTGGGTTGATTTATATTTTAGTCATCTATCAGCAGATGTGTCTTCCATTGGAAAGCATTCTATCATTGTTTCTTGGATAAAGAGTTTACTTTACAATCCCTCCCGGAGTTGAGAGAGCTTTTTAATTGCCAGAAATGGCAAGACATGTATTTATTAGGGCCCGACCGTTATATTAGTAGGCGGAAAAGATTGGACGATAATGGTGCCTTATAACCTTATCAGCATTGAACTGAGGCTGACCAAGGGCTGATAAGATGCCTTTATTCTGAGTTAAGCAACTTGCC
Source organism: Porochilus rendahli (assembly GCA_039654305.1). NCBI lineage: Eukaryota > Metazoa > Chordata > Actinopteri > Siluriformes > Plotosidae > Porochilus > Porochilus rendahli. Next base: position 16,557,276 of record JBCNYG010000022.1, on the reverse strand, counting down.
AATTAGTGTGATGGACTCATGGCCCTCAGATAAGGCACATGCTAACAACTTTGTGAACAGTGGGGGCTTAGTGGTTAAGGCAATGGTCTACTGATCCGGAGGTCAGCGGTTCGATCCCCACCATCACCACTGTTGGGCCCTTGTGCAAGGCCCTTAACCCTCAATTTTTCAGCTGTATAAAAATGATAGGTCGCTCTGGACAAGAGCATCTACCAAATATATATAATATACCAAGTATGCATATGTACAAATTTAACAAGCAAAAGTCATGCCAAGCATTAATTGAAGTAGCATGATAGTTTTAACTAGCTCAAGCAAGCAGTGTGTTAACAGAACACTAGTTTGTCATACAAAATCATTGATCATGATATTATTTTGTGGAATGAAGTACATTGTACATTCACCTAAAATCACTTGCTGACAATATTGTGTTCATCCCATTTTATACTACAGTTTACTTACCAAAAACAAACAAATAAATAAAAAATTAATATGCTACAACTGGTTGCTTTGAAATATTCTTATTTCCACTGTACGGAGAAAAACCTTTAGGCAGCCTGTCATTTCATGTGCACGAGCAGTGTGGAATGTTTTGTGATAGATGTTTGTTAGCTGACAGACAAGACAGCTTTGTGCCTCTCGTGACTACAGCCTGCTCTTCTCTGTATTTGTGTCTCAGAGGGTGAAAGAGACAATTCGCCCAGGAAAAAAAATCACCAACGGCATGTTAAACATATGAAGGCGTTCAAAGTATTTCATAGTTATCTCAACATTGCATATATGCCATACTATAGATTTAAGTGATATAGAAGGATTAAACATTTTTTTTACTTAACACCTTTCCTGTAGCTTGAAAACACATAGCTAGGAAATGTGTTATATATGATTAAAATGTTTTTTCTGCTTGACTGTTTTTGTACTATTTATAATATATTAATGCATTTCTATTTGAATGAAGAAACATATGTTTGTTGTTTTTTCCAAGGAGTCAGATTCATCTAAAAATATGGATTATCCGAAATGACAGACCTTATTGTTATCAGTTGTGGTGCTGAAATCCTTAATAGTTGGACTGTAATATTTACACATTTATAATTCATCTTAGACCTGCTGAAGTGGAGGATCTAATTTTAAATTGTTCTAAACGCATTTCTACATTTTTTATGTCTAATGTCACTGTCTGGATATGACACTGACACTTGAGAGTTTAAATGATTTGTAAACTGCTGGTGCATCGAGTACATATTATTTGAGTGAACATAAAACGCACAGAGGAAATGTTGAAGAGTCTTTCATAAAATGTTTTGGTATGAGTCATGTTACTTCCTTTCTACACTGTATTAATTTGGAGCATATGGTGAAGAAAAGAAACCTGAAATAAAGTAAATAACAGTGGGAATGTAAATGCCCTGAATTCATTCATGAATTCAATATCTGATAAGATATTCAAGTTTTAGAGCAGAAGTCTTGCTGAAAGATATAATACTGCCTTACTAGGACTTACTGAACCATTCTGATGTGTGTACTGTAAGCAGCTGGAATGGTAGATTTGAAAGTGAAAGTCAGAGGGCGGGATCTGTATCCATCAGTGTCCATCACTGTCAGCACACCAGCATGCTTTCTGACAGTAGGCTTGGAAGGCAAACGGCCCTGTCCACAACTGTTTATCACCACCTCATGACTCCTACTAGAGGAATCCTGCTGTCATTCCGTGTTTGCTCATTCTTGTTTGGATCATGTTATCTCTCAATTAAATGGAATCTTAATTAGAGAATTTTCTCCCCTTTATGAGGGATACAGATTATAACTGTGTACTGAAAATAGACAAATGCTGCAGGGGATTCACACAAGCGTTCATGATTTTGGTAAACAGCTTTGTCAGGTTTTTTTGCTGAATGGATCAAACCTGAAAGACATGCTAAGTGTTCGTCATTGTAAGAATCAGCATCATTAAAGAGGGTTCTTGGTAATTCTATTTTAATAGCAATGTTAGGCGGTAAACAAGAAGAGTGCCAGGGTCTGGGGGCTGAGCAAGCTGCCAGCGGGTTCCAGGGGCAGCTGTTGTGAGAATAAATAAATTCTAAGTTAAACTTAAAGACAGGAGACTTGCATGAACAGAGTTAGTGTCTTCCTTGCTGGTTTGCTGTGTTTCTGGCCACTTGTATGGTCCCGTCGTCACCGTGTGAGCTTGCCAAAACAAACGTGACATGGCGACTTACATGTTGTTTTTCTTTGATTAAGAGAAGCTAACAGAATTACAGACAAAAAAATAACCGGTTACCAGTTTTTAACAAGAACCCTGCTTAAACCAGTCTTCTAATTTTTTCATCAGTTAAATCAGCCTTTTTTTTTTATAGATATTTACTCATCATTTTCCGCTTTTGTTGAATATCTGATATCTTATCATTGTGGTGAATACTAAAAGACTGGACGGGCTGGAGACCCCATATCCAAGCAGATATTACGTTATTTCTGTCTGAAATTCATTTCCTATATTTAAGGCATTTGAGAGATGAGATTGATGTCCATCTTTCCTGTTTGTTGGTGCTTCTTTATTAAAGTAGCAGTTCATAATTTTCTGTTGCTTGCATAATGAATTGTATTTGCAATGAAAACCTAGACAAGACTTCCCTTTCTTCCCTTTTCACTTGAAAATGAAACAATATTGTGAATGTATGTCTGTAGTTTCCTGTCAGTCTGAAGACAGCGAGAAGAGCAAACAAAAAAAGAGAAATTGCTGATACACTGAAGGTGAAGATGTACATTTGTTTCTGGTAGAAGTAACTTTGCTTTTTGTGGGCTGTACCTGGTTGAACTTTGACCTGAAATTTACAAAAGAGGGATGTTTAAACATGTGAATAGAGGAGCTGCTGATTAATAATTAGCTCACACCATACTTTTGCCCAGTTGTAATTTAGTTGATTTATTGACCCCATGATTCTTGAATGATTTATCTGTTATTTGGTGCTATTTTCAGATTTTATGAATGGTCATTTGGAATTTTAATCTAAGAGTGATGGTAGCATTAAGGCTCAAGTAAACATAGAGGTGAATGGCTTTAAACATGATTTCTTTAAGCATTTTATTGGTTTGTGCTTAAATATATTAATTCTAGTGCATATAGTCTCCCTCTGCACATGCAGCTGTTTTAATACAACAAACATCTGTCAATAAATTTCATGAATATATCAAAATGCTCAATTTGTATATGTTAATTTGGGCCTTTTTTGGACATCATCATTCTGAGACTCACAAGTTGTTACAATAGCATCTATCTGCCTAAAATGTAGCACATGGAAAGACAATTAACTGGATTAGACTACATTTAAACAAGTGTTGTCTTTTCTTTAGTAATAAATACACTATGGACAAAAGGTTATAGACAACTGACCTTTAGACACATATGTGGCTCCTTCCCAAAGTTGGTGCCCAAAAGTTGAAAGCACACAATTGAGCAAAATGTCTTTATTTACTGTTGGGTTACAATTTCCCTTTACTAGAGCTAAAGTAGACATTCCTCTTGCGCACACAGGGAGCTCCAGGAAGACATGCCTTGCTAAGCTTGGAGTGGAAGAACATGAGTCGCTTGTACAGAGCACTGACCTCAACCCCACTGAACACGTATGGGACGAGCTAGAATGCTAATTGCCCAAGGTGTCCCCGCAAGACTTCAGTGCCTGACCTTAATAATGCTCTCATGGATGAATGATCACAAATCTCCACGGACACTCTCCAAAATCTAGAGGGCAGCCTTCCCAGACGACAGAAATTTCTTTTAGCAACAAAGAGGATTGGTGCTGTGAGTTCAATTATCAAGATTCCATAAACTTTTTTCTTTATAGTGTAGATAAAGTCCCAGAAATTGAGATATCAGACAGCAGACACAAATGTGAAAAAAAATTAATGCTTAATCAACAGTTCAGTAAATACACCAAATGAAGTGTAAACAAACTGATACACATGAAGCACAATGACAACAAAAAATAAACAGTACAGATAGAACAAAAGACAATGTGTATCTAAACAGGTTATGGTGCCGACAGGGATAACACATGCTAAGCTAAAACTTGATGTCAACAATGCAAGTGTAAGGTCAAAATATGTATCTAACAGACTATCAAAGGTTTAGGCAAAAAGCATAGTCAAAGCAACAAGAAGAATAATTATACACAGAATAGCACACAGAATAGTGTGTAGACAAACACACACACACACACACACGTCAGGGAATGTCAGTCTATGTAAAAAGCCTTGTGCTAATATTCAATCTGCGCCCTAAGAGTGCGTACTTCAAAATTAATTTAGCAGTATAAAGTGTGCGAGGGACAGAATTTGTTAAAAGCAGAATTCAGACAGTTTTCGACGCATCACTAACAACTTCACTTCCTCTTGTAGTATGTCACGTATCACTGACACATCTTCATGTCAGGTCATATTTGATGTATTAATATCAACTTCTAATCAAAAAGATTTTCACTTACAGTTGAAAAGAATTTGCCTGTCGCTGTTCTCGGGCTTCCCAGTAAGTGTCACTAAAAAAGAGCAACAACCGTTTTGCTTCCCTACTGGTTAGCTATGCGAAACGTCATAACACTACAAGGATTCTGGGTAATAGCCTTTAGGGAAATGAGGTCAGATGCATGTATGAGGCAGTGGTCTATTAGGGTACAAGAGATTCCCTTAGAGAACAACACTAGTAAATTGGTACACCCTACGGCATTGTATTCAGAAGTGTAGATATTGGGACATGGGGGAAAGACACCCAAGTTCAATGTCAAGTGCGAAGTTTGGTTACTGTGTTCTAGACAGTGCGCCAAACCTTTGATTTCTGAGTTAGCTGTTTCATGATTTATGTTGGCCCTCTCGTTTGTGACTCCTCATCTCTGACTTTGCCCATCCTACTATACACAATCCTGCCACGGTCTACACCGTGTTGTTCTCTAAGCGGCAGGGATACATATATACTATGATATCTGATTGGTTCAGTATTTTGGGGGTTATGAACACTATTTATCTCATTTAGTTGGATAATTTTTTTAAAAAACTTGAAAAAAATTTTTTTTTTCAAACTGTTAATAAGTTTTAATGGCTCTGTGTGCCAGGTAATAAACCCATAATTCTCGTACCAGGCCAACTCTAGCAAAACCATATTAAATTAATGTCCAGTAAGGTCACACCGCAGAGCTCTTCATTATTCCACTGTGGCACGACTGTGGTACAACACAGGGGTCTCCTGCCCTCAGCATGCATTCCACACCACGGCTTTCCCTTTGCGCTGTCTGAAACACTCCACCACCTGCATGGACAAAAGCCTCTCAAGGAGCTGAACCAGGCATTGGGGTTGTGTGTTTGCCGGCTTGTGTATAGTGTGAGTGTCTGAGCTGATCCAACCAAGAGCCAATTCAGCTCTTAATGTCACAAATTCCTATGAATTTTTCATACTCTATTTAGATCCTTCATACCCAATGTATGACACTGTCTTATTTCATTGTCCATGGATGTAAAGTAGTGTTAGCGCATGACAAATTAGACTGCAAGCTGCATTTATCAAATGGTGACGTGCAAGATAATGCATTAATCCGTAAAGTACTCAAAAATATAATAGTTAGAAATAGCTTGTAAGTTTCTCATTTGTATAATGACACTTTATAAAAATTCAGTTATATATATATATAATTCAGGGGCTATTAATAGGTGCCCTGCCAAGATCAAGGTCACAAAGTGTTTTGAAGTTGATTTTATTTGATTCCTGTTGCGTTTCTGTGTCTCGCCCAGAGAAATGAGGATTGAGGCTGAAAGGTTTGTGGTCATAAAAGGAGAATCAGGCATCCATGGCTGACAAAATGAAGCATACAGTGTTTTCTTTTTTCTCTACCCGTCTATCAACTCTTTTCCAAATTGCTGACAGCCCTGAAGCAATTGGGCTATTCGTTTCAAATCCATTCAAGTTATGTCTTCCTCTCTTGAATATTGAATGCTGTGGATCTGCCAATCTGCCACTTTGAAATGAAGAATGACACTGGGTGCTTCTGGCATGTTCCATTCACAGGACTGGTACTGGTGTTAATGAAGACAGTGCTGCTTCATTGTACTGTTTTAACTGGAATTTTCTGTTCATCTCCATCTTATTTGGCCTGTTTTTATCTTTCAGAACTTAAAGATACTAGCAGCAGTTTCTACATAGCTTGAAGGTACTTTGAAAATCTGGGGCAGTTTATCATATTTCGGTTCATTTTTTCAAAACGGCTGAAGCTGAAATATAGAGATAATAAATTTCACCCATCAAAATACATGAAATAAGTACATGTACAATACACATGCAATTTTCCCCAGATTCTTAATACTTCACCATGAACTTAGTCTAATGTGAGAAACAGGTCTATTCAGCTTATTTCTTATTTTTACTAAAATAAAATGTCGAGGAAAATCAATACAGTTTGTAAGGGTAAATCATAATGGTAACTTTTACATTGCCCTGCGATGGCCTGACAAGCTGTCCAGGTTGTACTCTGCCCTCACCTAGAGTCAGCTGAGATGGGCGCCAGCCTCCCTGCAACCTTAATTAGGAATAAGCGGTTCAGAAATGAATGAATGAATGAATGAATGAATTTTTACATTACTTACACTGTGTGTGTGTGTGGCTACTGCATATTTAGGTGTAGCATGCAATTTTTATTATTCACATAAACACTCATATCAAAATGAAGGTCCTCGTAAGAATAGTAAGACGTGTGTGCATGTGTGTGTGTGTGTATTAGTGAGTTAAAGTATGTCCAGGGAATACAGTTACAGACCCTGAAAGGACATTTTTTACAAAACGAGGCTAACATTACGATTAGATTTACCATACTTATGCAAATGTTTTAAAGCTATGAGCTTAATTTTCTTGTCATATTCGTGCTCACGTGCCCACCTCGAAAACCCAATAAATGAAGAAAATGGCAGGAAAACCATATTGCGTGCACATTCACTTTTCAAAAAAAAAGCTGTTTGTTTAGTCAAGGTTTTTTCTTCTTGAGGAGAACTAAGAATAGACAGTAAAGTAATATGGCTGTTTCTTTATTGAAAATAAATGGCAACCTTTTCAGACAGTACCTAAATATTGTTTCATGAGGACAATAAGGTTTGTGTGTGTGTGTGTGTGTGTGTGTGTGTGTGTGTGTGTGTGTGTGTGTGTGTGTGTGTGTGTACAATATGACAAAAATGATTGCTGTTATTATTTTGAGTGATTGGAATGGGTTTCAAGTGTTGTAAATGGGGAGTCCAGTTTTCCCAGTAAACAGCCTCATACGTCGCCCAGCGGTTCATTAGAACACTCATAAAGTACTCAACTGGAACATGTCAGGATAACCAGCATGCTCACTTTGGAAATTACCTTATTTCAATTACAGGAGGGCAGAGGCCATGCAACTAGTCAAGGAGGCATTAGAAAGAGATGCCAGATTTTTTATTTTATTGATTATTTTTACCAGTCGGATGATTTCTGAGTATTCGGCTGCTTAGCCATAGCCAAGTCAGGTGGTGTTAATGTGACAGCTGATTGATGTATCTTTTCAACAGCATGTTAGAAATATTCCTGTGACAGTATTACTAATACTGTGATAGCATTTTTAAACAGCATACTCCTAAGAACCGTGGCTTACAGTGATGTTTAAGTGTGTTACACAGCACTAGACTTTTGGGATAATAAGTAAATACATAGAATAAGAGACAAAAAAAGTAAACATATTCACATATTTACAAGCAATGTGAGCTATTGTGGCTATTGTAGTAAGGCAGTGAAGGTTATTGATTCTGGACATAAATAAAGAGAGAAAATGAGAGAAAAACACCCCTCCCTCTCCCTCTTTGGTGTTGGATTATAGTTCCATGGTCTGTGGTTCAGTCATGAGCTCAAGATACTAATAGTGTGTATGTGTGTGTGTGCGTGTGAGAGAGAGAGAGAGAGAGAGAGAGAGAGAGAGAAAGAAAACACATTATTGTTGTTAAACCTTCATAACTTAATGTTGAATAATGCTATATTACATTCATATATTTGTGACCTGGTCCATATAAAAGAAAAATTTTTGCATAACCGTATTTTGTGCATCCTTTTTTGGTTCAATGTATTTATTTGTTTGTTTTTAATAAGTTGACCTTTCTTTAAAAGTGACCATTTAGGCTTTTATGGAAATCAAAATCATCACAAAGATCTATTATGTTTAATAGTGTGATGGGACTCTGACCTGCACATAATGTGTGATTGTGTCTGTGTGTGCATGTATGCGTGTGTGTGTGTGTGTGTGTGTGTGTGTGTGTGTGTGTGTGTGTGTGTGTGTGTGTGTGCTTGTCTCACCTTTTCTTTTCAGAAAAAACAAGAGCACGCCCTCTCCAC
>JBCNYG010000022.1:16353941-16369594 GCA_039654305.1 Porochilus rendahli | reverse complement strand
CGCCCGAGCTGGGAATCGAACCCAGGACCTTCTTGCTGTGAGGCGGATGTGCTAACCACTACGCCACCGTGCCACCCTCATTGTTATGGTTGTTTGAGGAAAATAACCTAAATAACACCAGTGGGGTTATTAAAGAAGACATAATCATTTATGTAGATGGAAACAAGTAGACATGAATCAGGTACATAGGATCAGTGGTGGCCTGGTGGTAGGGTGATGGCTTACAGAAGGTCGGGGGTTCAAGCCCCACTATCACCGAGCTGTCAGTGTTGCACCCCCACTCTCCGCCCCCCCAGTGCAGCTAACTGGGTTATCAAAGGCCAGCCATGTCTTTCACTGTCTGTGGTGAGAGGCATGTAAAAGTAACATTGCTATTATTTGTAAGAAGTAGGCTGCATTGCCATCAGTGTGTTTCTGCCCTGCGATGGCCTGGCTAGATGTAGAGGGTCAGCGCTCTGTACCCTGCCCTCACCCAGAGTCGGCTGACATGGGCGCCAGCCCTCCCAATGACCCTAATTAGGAATAAGCAGTTCAGAAAATTAATGAATGAATGAATGAATTAGGCACGTACAACAAATTTGCTAGGAATATATTCATTGCATATTTAGATGATTTTTGGGCAAATGCATTTTAGTAAAAATAATGACACAGCGCCTTTAAGATTTCATGGATTTATTAGCATTTCAGATTTCCATGCTTGCTCTACTGCACACCAATGGATCCTCTAGTTAATACCACTATGAGAATCAGTATCAGAATACTTTATTGATCCCGGAGGAAATTGTCTATCCTTTAAAACTTAATTTTTCAGTATGTTACCATGGCAAGGTGTGCAGCCTTGTCAGTTTAATATTACTGTCTTTAAGAAATTAGCTGAAGTGAAGTAAGAACATATTATATTAGTGGAGTGGACCAGCATGATATACAGTACTGCCTTTTCCTGACTTCACTTTGTCATTTAAATTACAGGGATTTCAGCCCTTCTTAGTAATTCTTTCTTTTTCACTTTCTTTCCCTCCCTTTTTGAGTCTCAGGCATTCCTCTTCCTGCCTGCTTGTAAATAGCATTTTGCATACAGCCCATTCAGCGAGTTTCTCTTGCTCTTTTGTGTGTTGCCTGTAGCTTTATGGCTTTCTCATTGTTCTTGTGATTGCTGTTCTTCAACTCAGTGTCCATGTCGACTGTTAGCCCTTTGTAGGGCAGCAGTGACCTGCTTTTCCTTGTTGTCCAGTTTGTTTCGGTTGCCTCATTTATGACCTAAATCTCATATCCCCGTGGCTTTAGATTTCTCTCAGACTCTTCCTTTTATATACTTAGTTCTGTCCTTTTGACTCTCTTTCTCTCTCTTTCTTTCTCTCTCTCTCTCTCTCTCTCTCTCTCTCTCTCTTTCTGTCTCTTTCTGTAACTCAGTTTCTTTCAGTCTTATTAATGTAATGCATATCAACCCCTCCTTCCCCCATGCTAATGACAAACCCGCATGTCAAATGTTAGGTAATCGTTAACACTGGTTGTACGACCTCTTCACCCTTGACTCAGGGGAAAGGAAATTGGCCTAAAGGCATAACAGCCAACGGACTCTCATCTAGACCTCAGCTTTTAGCTAATGAGAACATTTGACAAGTTTCACATAATTGCACTCCTTTTTTTTAATTCTTGCACCTTCTACATTTAACCCAGTGAACACTCCACTTTCTCTGTAAAGAATAAATCGAGAACTGCCAGATTTCCCTGTCTGATAAAAGTAGGTTAACATTCTAGTCACAACAAAGGCATGTCTTTCTTACAAAAACTCATTTAGGATGGAAAACAACCGGGAATGAGGGCTAGGTGTTCCGGCTGCAACCTAATCTAGCTTATCACTATCACCCGAGCCTTTTTCTCCATCATCTGAGGGGTCTCTGTGTAAGCATGGTGGCTCTCACCATTGTGAGGAGTATTGATTTTGGTCTGCTGCCTATCCGCTGTGTTTGAGCAGATAAATTCAGGTGATAAGCCTCGTGGTGACGGCGAAAAGACTAACGAGGCCAGTGCTTAAATGCTACATGTGAAAGTTGTAGATCTGTGCTTTGTCAGAGCTCTTCATCTTGACTTGATGCTGCGTGTGGCATTCAAGGAGATGATGAGTGTTAGCTCGTGTAAACACAACAGCAAGAACGCCACATTCAGGTGCCCATTCAGACAGCTATCCACTCTCAACACTCTGCGTTCAGAATGGGCTTATTAGAAAAAATAAAGTGGGGTAAATGAGGGAGATTGTTCAACTCTTGGTCTTACAACACTGGAGTCCGACATCGCTGGCCCACGGTCAGCAGAGAAAGCTTGCTAGTACATGTAAGCCCTGTAGCCACACTGACTCAGGCTTTTTATGGGCTGCTACAGGATTCACATAGCTGGGCTTTTTCACATTTCTCATCCCAGATCATTCAAGTTTATCTCAGTTTCAACCCCACCGGCTAATTTTACAGCCCCAGATTGAAAGCTGTCTCCTTCTCTAATCTCTGTTTACTACATGTTCAGTGTATAAGCGTCTACTATGGATGAAATTTTGACCGTTTTTCATATACATAGGACAAACCCAAGGCCATTTACTCAAAACGTCGGGCAGTTGTTGAATTCTGGCAAGAAATACTCACATTAAAGGGCTGCTATGGAACCAAATTAAAAGTACACAGAAGAAAACATATCTTAGTTGGTTTTAAAACTAGTCAATTAAACCAAGATCCAAGTCTGTGTTACTGATAAATGTCAAGGATATTGAAATTCGAAGAAATCTTTGAATAAAGTTTGCTTTGTATATATATGTGGCTTATAAGTGGTTTTGTATGAAACAATGCAGCTAGACTGTGTGTTATGGGACAAAAGAGTGTGTGGGAAAGAGCAGGCTCCGAGGCAGTGGCCAGCTGTGTCTATACGTCTACTCCTGCCACTCATATAGCAGCTGCACTAAAGACAGGACAAGATGAGAGAGAGAGAGAGAGAGAGAGAGAGAGAGAGAGAGAGAGAGAGAGATAACATACTCATACACCAATTACCTTCAGGCCTAGTGTATAAATCATCCTCGCTTTTCTCTGGTCACTTTTACATCAGCCCTTTTCTGTGCTGTCTTTTTCAGCCTGTTGTGATAACACAGTAGTCTCTTCCCCAGGTGTAAAGTCACTTACTACACATGACCTTCTGCCCTTTAACCCCTCAGTACTGCAGGTCAGAGTGTCTGTCTTTGGAAGTCTCGTGCTCTCATGTACCTTCTGCTTATAACAGTGAAATTTGAAGTGCTTTGTGTATTTCAGTGGTTCTCAAAGTAATGTCTAATATATTGATTAAGGCAAGAATGTGGAGTTCCCATATGATTTACCTTACCAGTAGGAACTCTCAAACCTCACACACGTATCCTTTGTATGTCAAGATTAATTCATTTTATAATCGCTTGTATATAGAAGGGGAATAAAAATGAGGCAACCAAACTTGGTCTCAGCAAAGATTAAAGACACCATTTTGAAACCGTAAGTTTCCAGAACATTTTATTAACACAAGAATAGCAATAGTTGTTTATTTATTTCAGATCATTGACGATGACATCACATCACGTTACTCGAAAGTTATAAGCCTATTGTTCTCTATATTTCTCTCTCCCAGAAAAAAAAATTTAAGTTTAATTTTTTCGAGATATAAAATTTTCAAAGACGGGGTGTCCATCTCTCTGCCCTCTGTGCCTCCATACATGGGAACCCCGTCTTTGAAAATTTTATATCTCGAAAAAATTAAACTTAAATTTTTTTTTCTGCACATCAGATCTCAGCTTCATGGAACTTCATGGGGAATGTTCAATTCTTTGACATCCACCGACCAAAAGTGTATAATTGTTTTAGTATATTCTAAACTAATTAAAAAAACAATATTTTTATGGGTTATTTTTACATATTTTAACCATTACAGAGGAAGATTTTTCCACATGGTGAAATATGCATGAGCTCTGAGCACACACACATCTCTTTCAAAATGTATAGTATACACTACAATAACACATAAAGCAAAGCAAACAAAAATTACTTTTATATTTTATTTTTTGCATATTTTAACCATTACAGAGGCAGGTCAGGTGAGCTCTGTGCTCACCAAGCACATGTAAACAGTGTAGATAACAGCTTACCTATTCAGAACTTAGTACCTACTATATGGAAACATAAGAAAACCATGCTCCTTAAAGTTTAACTTTTACTTTAAAGTGTTTTAGTAAATACCATGCAGGGACATGAGAAAATGTAAGTGCATAAGCATTTTAAAGTGTGGTGATGATAACCTCACCTGCTCTTATTGAAATGGAAGTAATGATTTTTTAATCCCTAGATAGCAGACAAATCAGATTGCGCTATTTGCGTGTAGTATATACTAATATGTGTACAAAGGCAATAATATTGTACAAATATTAAGCAACTAATGGCCAAAGTTCGGACCTGACGTTGTAATATGAATGTAAACGCTATTAGTGCCTCATTTAAGGGGTCAACGATTAGGAATAATATAATCAGGTTTAGCCATGAATAAAATATAAAGCCTTACAGGGTACACATTATTTACACAGATTTTCTCATTTTAGATGATTTAAAATAAACCAATTCTGTGTTTAATAAAAATAATTAAAATTGAAATTCGGTTTCTTTCAAAGAAAAAAAACAAAAAGAAAAATACTCTTCGGCATCAGCTGAAGATCAGCAGCATTCTTACTATGTATTTCATCTACACACTGATATAGTGGAACTTCTTCTACTCGTTCTACCCGTTATGTGTGGAATTTGCCCCGTACCAATCCTCGCTTGCTTTCACAGAAATCTCTGCTGCAGCTGCTGTATCTATCCTTAGTGTCTATAGAAACTGTTATTAGATTACAACGTCTGGCTGCTTCGTGCACTTTCTGTCTGTTTGTACAATCTACAGTCTGTGCTAGAGACAGAAATATGTATCTCTTTACTGATATTTGAATAAGTATATTTGCGGTTCTCTTTATTATGGTGATTTATTTACTTACCATAATGATTTATTACTCCCAACAAAGTCTGTATTTTATGCAACGCGTCTGTATTTTGTGTACAGACTTCACTGAGCAACCAGGAGTCCGGTGAAATATGAACATCAATTAACTGAACCTAAGAGCGCAAGCTCTGTTAAATGAACAAGAAAGGAATCTGATTCATGTTTAATCTTGCAGACTCATTCAGGAGCCAAGACAGAAATGTGGGGGATGTGATCTCACTCTAGTGCCAAAAGTGGGAGTAATGAAAAACAAGACAATAAGCCTCAAAGACACAGACTGGGTTATTCTAGGATGGTGGACAATGAAGTATGGCAGACTGTTAAAAGGTTGTCAAACTACAGTTTACCTTCACTCTTAAATCCATTTGGAATATTGTGAATATTACATGTAGATTTTTTTGATCATTTCTAAACTTTTCTTTTTATACAGTGCACTCTCATATCAGTAAAATTCAAACCCACCTGTAAAATTAGCCTAAATTCTGCAGTCGCTCTTATTTGTAGCGGAGCTCCTGAGCGGCGCCCCAAAGGGTGATAATGTTGCTGACTTGATGTTGATTGTCTGTTATGGATATCCTATATCCTGTTCAATAAGGAAACTAAAACCAAAAAAAAAAAAGGTGGCTCATACACCATCGTTTAAGTTTTGCAGAAAAAAACACACATAATCTAAGAACATGGAACATTAATGACAACACAGAACATCAACTCAGTGTTATCCTTTCTTGCTTTTGCTTCATACTGAATTTGGGAAATGTTTATTTCCTCCAGAAGTTGATTCAGCCCTTAAAGGAGTCATGCTACTTTTGTAACACCCGACTGAGAACCCTGTCAGTAGAGTTATTTATCAAGAGCTTTTTAAAGGCCTTTAGACAGTGCGTTAATTTTTATACTAGTCTTTATGAGGACATGTGTATCTGACTCTCTGTCTTTAGTTAGTTTTTGAATCAAAACTAGCACTTAACCAAATGCATTCATTTTTAGTTTTGACCACTTCTAGTGGAACAGTCAAATAACCCCGAAAGCATAATAACAGTTTTTAACCATAGCTGCGTTCTACACTTTCTGGCTGTTTCATCTCCGGCCTTGGGCATTGTGGCAGCACAAAACTACAAAGATATGAATGACCTAAACTAGCCTGTTTTCTTGTTTCTGTCTCTTGAATTATATAAATTGTGTGGTCGTCTAGGAAAACCACATGGTCTCATGGTTCAAAAAGTTTCAAGCTCATTTTATGGTGAATTCTGATCGGTTTTGTCAGACCACAAAACGTTTACTAAATCTACCAATAAATTTACCAGGAGACATTAGCAGGGGTGGAATTTAGCAAAACTAAGCTATTGGCCAACAGGACTACTAAAATTATGAAACTAGCCCTCCTTCATATTTACAGGTCAGGAACACTATATCTTCTTTGCGTACAGGATTTGCCAGCAGGATGACTTGCTAGCTAATTTCACTCACCCTATAGATTTTTGACTCTCCATGGGCCAGCGGACTAGTGTTTATTTCCACCTCTTATTAGAATAGTGTGTGTATGGTGATCAGGGAAAACGGATCATACCACCTGATAATATATATTTTTAGACTATTAAAACCGAATTGTGGGGTGAAGAAGACAGTGGTCCAGGGAAGAACTGGTCAGTTAGATGCCAGGGATCATTGGTGAACATTACATTTACATTTACAGCATTTGGCAGATGCTCTTATGCAAAACGACTTACAATTATAATTTTTTTATACCACTGAGCAATTGAGGGTTACAGGCCTTTCTCCAAGGACCAACTGTGGTGATAATAGGAATTGAACCACTGACCTTTGGGTCACTTGACCTTTGAATATAGCAAGGGCTAGCCTGTCTGAGCTGATCCCTACTACTGTAGCACAAAGAGCTGAAAACGTTAATGCTTTTAATGATGGAAAGGTGCCAGAGCACTTAGTGCTTAGTGTATGGAGTTGTGTCGCCACGAAGACCCTTCATTAATGCTGAAAGCACCTGTGAGCATGTGAAGATCACAACCGGACAATGGAGCCTTGTCTGTTCCCTTTGTGTCATGTAAATGGCTGTGAGGAAACTGGAATACCCAGAGGAAACCCACGGAAGACCAGGTGCAAACCACTACGCCACCATAGTGTAAACTATGTAGTGAAGGTTCCTTGTGAGTGCTGGCGTGTTGGCGTTTCAACCCACATAACTTCAACTTTACTGCTTTCTTCACACCATGTCTCATGTGTTACCTTTTATGCTTAGCGGCTTAGGCTGTGTCTAACAGACCAAACAGAGTATGGAACAGTGATTTCACTAGTTACCTGTTCCAGTGTAACTCAACACATTTTGCTGCACTCTTTGCTGTTCTCATTCTGGCACTGCAAACAACATGTCTTTGTCTCTCACTCCATGGGGCTTTAACAGGCACCCTCTGGGTAGAGCGACTGAAAATGCTTGAAGATTCAAATACATTTTTGCACAATATTGAGGCTTGGGATGGATACTGCTCTTATTAGAATCAGTTTTATTTTTCAGGTTCTCCAGTGTTTTCTTGATCCTGATTGTGCTTCACTGAGATTGACTACTGTATTTCAACAAGCTTGTTATAATCAGTGTACAGCAATGCTAGTGGATAACTGGAACATATACATATTGTATATACTGCAACAACTGATTCATGTGTTTTTCTCTTGGGATTAGGATGTACTACAGAGTAACAAACACAGTGCTATGCTGCCTCTATAAATGCTTGGAATGTTATAAATCTAAAATTACGAGTCATGGAGCCATTACACCATATGTGTTTCTCCAGAAGAATATGCACCTTTCTATACTGTGTGATCCTCCATGGCTGTGATTGGTTATTCAGAAAAGGTTCAGAGGGCTTACATATCCAAAAGGTGTTTTTTTCACCCTTTAGGCTAAGATTAGCCGTATTGAATTTGCGCTGCCTTTTAAAGTTGTCCGCTTTTCTGAGAACTCCTGTCATTCTTTCCTCCTCTCTTTCTCATACAGCCATTATAGACATTCTGTTACGACCATCCGGCGCAGGCCTGTGCTCTCGTCTCACAACAAGGTGTGAAAAATAGCGGCCTTAACCGTCAGCACTAACAAACACACAACAAATTTAATTGACGGCTTCTCAAATTACATTAAAGCTAAAGTAGGTCTAGTTTCACAAAAGCCGCTGCATCAGGTCACACAATAGCGTTCTCTGTTTCATACAAAACCCATGTGACGTGGAAAATGATCTGCATGCTGCTGCAACGTTTTCGAGATCGAATAGGCTCTATCTAATTTCATGAGGATGAGTAAGAATAACTCTTTAGTTAAAAACTTGAGTTTAATGCTATTCTGTGGAGAATTCTGTTCTCTTATCCCCTCAAACATCTCCGTGTGAAGGAGATTGTGTGCACCAAATAGATGGTTAGCCAAAGCTAATAATTATCTACTAGACTGATCAAGTGCACTTTCTGCTGTGATCTCTTTCGCTTAGCGTTGACTCTCACATAACCAAAATCTAGTGTTGCTGTACAGATATAACCAAAGGACTGGTTTAACTGCTACACCTCAATGTGGATAAAGGCATTCTGATTCCACAAGGATCTGGTGTGTATTGTTCAGACAACTGACAGACTGGTATTTGAATGGACGGTATTGAGTATGATCATTCTCAGACATAGCTGGGATTACCCTGAGAGCATGATCTGGTTTAAACCAAACTATAAAGAAGTTTCCAAATGCACAGTGATCGCACGTGATCAACACACATTGAGCAAATAAAGTAGAAAGTGCTTAAATGCTTCTCAAATGCAGCTTGAGTACAAATTAAATCAGTCGTCTTTGTCAGATGCAAAAGCACACGCAATCTTTGGTCCTAACCTGGTTTGAGTTGTGGTGGCCTTTTGGAAAAGGTGAGGAGATCACATCAAACAATTTCACTTCAGGCTTCTGTTTACACAAAATTTCTTCTCGCTGTTTTAGGATTGAGACAAAAAAAATAACCCACATAAAAAATCACATGTGTTTTGTTTTTTGAGGCTCTTGGCAAACCTAAAACATCTGCCACCTCTCATGTTTGATGACATTAGTCCAGCGTATTCCTCTTTGTATCACTGCAGATATTCTGGGAATCAATTGCTTCTGAAGGGCTTCTTTGGATGGTATTCAATACCTTTTAGAAAATCACACTCATTTCATTCCAATTTTGCTGCAATAATGACTCTGTGTGTTATCTGGAAATGTGTTGAGTTTCTCTCCAGAGCAAACACTTTGACAAAGGAGCAGGGGGAGGGGATGCGGAGGGTCTTTTCCATGTCAAAAGAGCTCCTCTGAAAGGCAATAAGCAGAATCAGTGTTAAAGTTGAGCCTCGAGGACTCCCTCCTCGCAGGTGGCATGACCGTTCGGGCCGTCTCCCTCACAAAGCAAGTAATGGCCCGAAAGACAATGAGGTGTGAGCGCTGCTTTAGAGGGTTTTGATGGTTTCATTACTACTTAGTTTCCAGCCCTTAGTTTTGTTTTTAGTTTCGTAGTCATCGAAATTTTCTTCCTCTCAGGATTTGTTACACTTTTAAATTCAATTTTATTTTTAAGGGACCAAGAACAGAAGAAGGAATAATACAAATCTCAATAATATTTATTAATAAATTACAACTTATTACAATGATCATATTTATAAATTAATAAATAATAACTAGGTAATTTTTATATGTGTATGATATCTTAGTTATTTTTTGCGACATATGACGTCATTGTCACTGAATATCTCCTGGTACAGAATGCCAAGTGACATCAACTGAGCCTAAGCCAGTTTTTTTGTATATACTACAGGAAAAAGCAATTTAATCAAGATTTTATAGTTTAATTTTTACATATTTTTAGCATGACAGAAACAGGTTAGGGGAGTACTGTATTCTGTGTGAGGTACAGTGGTCTATTAGGTAACAATGTCTTTTTAAATCCATTCATTATAGTTTTAGTATATACTATACAGAAACATAAGAAAATAATTTATCCAGTTTATTTTTTCATTTTAAAGTATGAAATTATGTCATTGTCTGCTCCAAGTGGTCATAACTAACTGTGTACCCATAGTTTTTAAATTAAGTATTATTGACTCGGTGTAATGTTTTTTTATTCCAATCAGATTATGCAGCTGCTATGTAGTGATCATCGAGTAATGCTGATTAAGCAGCTTAATTTGGCACCAGTAGTTGACACACTTGATCAAAATATATGTTATGAAATGTGATGTTAGTCCGTGTAACAGATGCATTGACCATATTAGTAGTCATCCTCTTGTAAAAGTGTTAAGTGACATTTCCAGATAAAAATTTCACCGAACCTTCCATTCTCAGAAGTAAACTGGCAAAATTTGCTGTTCCTTGTCACTGGGCAGGCATTGTTTTTCTATCTTAGGTATAAGTCTTTTACATTAAAATTTTTTCGTATAAAAGATTAAAATAGTTTGGTACCAGTGGCACAGTTGTGTAGTGGTTAGCACATCCGCCTAAAGGCAAGAAGGTCCTGGGTTCAACTTCCAGGCTCAAGTGTTTCGGCAAGGAATTTGGCTGCTCTCCCTGGGCTTGCATGGGTTTTCTCCATGTACTCCAGTTTCTCCCTACAGCGCAAAGACATATGCATTAGGCTAATTGGCTATTACCTCTATGTGTGAATGTGAATGGTTGAATGTGTGTTGGTCCTGCGATTGTCTGGTGCACCATTCAGGGTGTTTCCTGCCTTCACCCAGAGTTCGCTGAGTTAGGCTCCAGCCTCCCCACGGCTATCTGAGGAGTCTGGCAACTGTGTGAGTAAGTGAGTTCAGTTTGGTACCTCTATTTTTAAAAGTATAAATATACATACATATGGCATCACATCTTAAAAATCACAAGATAATTTCACTCATATAAAGCTATAATTAAGATGATTAGTGCTGATTACAGCTGAGCACTGAGCTAGGACGATCACAAAAAGTCAAAATACAATACTGTCACAACCGTGAAAATTTCTCTTGAAAACTATGTATCTCAGGTGAGAAGAATTGTGAGACTTGGTATAGCTGTTGGTTACATGACATGTAGCAGCTGTAATATATTTGTCTGACAGTGCAATATTTTTCTGCCCTGTCTGTGCCCTCTCCCACCCCTAGACAGTGCCCCAGACAGTTGCCCCCAACATGTCTTCTCATGTGTGAGGGGCCCCCAGTTTGTTCTGCAATGGCAAGAATGAGATCAATCTCCACTGGCGCTGACATGTTCCATACCAATACAGCAGCCACCCCCATCCTCATATGCAGACATTAGTAAATACCCCAAGCAGACTCCAGTTGAACAGGAGGTCACTGAAGTTTTGTATAGAGCTGTAAACTGGAAGAGCCACTCACCATTGCAGAACAGGGGCGTGACATTTTTTTACAGTTACTTTTTTATTTAATTTTTTTCAAGCCAACTATGGTGTCTAAGGTCCTCATGCTTTCCTGTCTCAAGGCATTATCGCACTTCTCTTGAAATATTCTCATCTGTCTCTCATTTACTGAACCGCTTAATCCTACTGGGGTCATTGGGAGGCTGAAGCTTATCTCAGCTGACACTGGGTGAAGGAAGGGTACAGAACAGAACAGGTTGTCAGACCACTGTAGGGTAAACACGCATACAACCATTTACACTTACAGTCACATTTAGTGGCAATTTGGATCAGCCAGTTTGCCTGATGTGGATGTCTATGGACTGTAGAAGAAAACCCGAGTACCTGGAGGAAACCCACATAAGCATAGGGAAAACATGCAAACTCCACAGAAAAAAGCATAAGCCAAGGACACGGATCCAGGACCTTCTTGCTGTAAGGTCGATGTACTAATCATTCTGCCCCTCTTAAATTTCTTTTACAACATATTACTGAACTTTGCTCTTGTGCTAAAATATACACAGCAAAACAATGCATCTTAAGACTCCGGTAGTATTGTTTTTGAAAGGCACACAGGTATGCTCAGAGTATATGCATTTCCGACTTGTTGTATTTACATTACATTAGATGATGACGCCCCATTGTAAGGTCATGCCTCTGGTTCCAGAATGCTGCCACGCCCTGTCAAAACACACGCTGGCGTGGCTGTATGCTGTTGTGGAGGAAAAAATCAGGGGTATCAGGTGAAGTGATCTCTAATTAAATATATATTTAAATTGTTTCTTATTATAGCTATAGAGGAGCAATTGTATGATTTACTGCACCGTTTAATTACTCAATGCTTTATGTGACCTTGAACATGCAACACTGGAACAAAATGTGGGACCTTGAAAACAAACAAAATGTCCGTCCTAAGCAATGGAGGGGCGTAGAGTCCAGACCCTTCAAGGTCAACTTGACATATGATGTCATTTCTCGTAAAAAGCCATAGTTGACAAAGGGGCTCTCAATGTACCAATCAGAGATGACATATATGATGTCATTCTGTCATTTCTTTGAAACAGAGTCAGAGAGACCAATCAGTTGAGTAGTTGAGTAGAGTTGAGAACTAGAGGGTGGTAGTCTAGTCAGTGAAATGGGCACTATATAAGCCAATGCAGAGCTGGTAGATGGGGTCGGAGGTCCTTTCTTGGAATGCTTCCTTTGTGTGATTAATTGTATGTTTTCCTTCTCCGCCTTGACGCTGTCTTTATACTGTTCAATGTAAACATTCAAAAGACTTTAATGGCAGGTCTTCTTACTGCAGTATCTCTGTGTTAAAATAACTTGTGTGTGAGATCATGCTTGTATCTGATCACCCTTTGTGTTATCTAGAGGTCAGTGAGCTCGGGATCAACCCTGCTGGACTACATCACAAAACATGCAGTAAAAATTTATAGATTTCAATAAAGTATTTAAAATTTTTGGGAGTGAGAAAATGGATGATGAGTAAGTTAATGATAATAACTTTCTTATAAATAATTACTTTAAGCTCTTTCCTTTTGGTTGCTTGGAGGATTAACTGGCCAAACTTAAGTGGTAGCTAATATAATTTACCAATGTTAGCAAACCCAGGACTTTCTTGCTGAGAGCTGGACGTGGTAGCCACTACGCTATTGTGCCACCCACTATCGAAATCATGTATTTCAAAGTGGCTTCAGCCAGGATTACTTTAGACGTGTAATCAACATACAGTGCATTTGATTCAAGATTTAAGATTCAGAGTTTCAGACCTCAGAGTTTTTTAGGTGGGTAAATAATGTAGTATTAGCATAAAGAAATGTGTATTCTGCTTTGTCAGAAATCTGCATTCATCCTGCTGAGTGGTGTGTAGAGGTGTGTCATGTGGTTAATTAGATGAATAGGATTGCTGGGAGCGAGACTGTGTGAGACTTTCAATTACGTTTGCTTTGCACATATGTCTTCATGGCAGGAGTGTTGGGTGCTGCATCTCCTGCACGTTGGCTGATAAAATGCAGACGCACTATTATTACAGGAATGACAGTGCTGCTCTGGCATGTGTGCTGCAGGAGCACTGCAGGGTTCATGGAAGCTCAGTTTTCTCTCTGTTACCTTCTTTTTTTCTCCGTTTCTTACTATTTTTCTGTCAAAGTGTTGGTTTTTTTGTACTTTTTAGACTTTGTTAAAGTGATGTCCGTTATAAACGCTTAATAGAAATGAACATTCAACAGGAGATCTTTATGTTCAACAAGCTAGGAAACAGTAATAGATGTACAGTAATAAACATGTACACGTACACCTATATATACATACACATACATAAAATACCAAAAATACAAATAAAATACGAAATACAAAAAATAAATAAATGAATAAAGTAAAACTAAATAAACAAATAAATTTTAATTAAATAATAATAAAAAAGACAACCCGGTGACCGTGCCTTCATGCAAAACATGTGGAACAAGTGGGTAAGCGGCGACAAGTGGTAAGCGAGACCGTTCAAATGCAACCACACCTCCACAGAGGCAAGAGGCAGACCAGGGCAGACCAGAAACCCGGCCATCAGCAGCAACCTCAGAGCATGAACCCAAGCCACACCGATGACCACTTCGGACCCACCCAGAGGGTGGCAGGGGAGAGCCCCGTGGCCACAGGACAATGGCCCCGGCAAGCCAAGACCGGCAGCCGACAACCCGCCAGGACCTGGCCACCCAGGGTGGCTAAAGTGAGCCCAGGGCCCCAAGGGCTCGGAGGCAACCCCCCTCCCCAAGGCAGAAGGCCCATACCACGCTCAGGAAATCCAGTCCCCCCAGACAACCACCCGGCATGGCCAGTACACACCCCGATGCTCCAGCTGCACAGCCTGGAAACCAGGGCACCTCCGACCCCCTTAGTAGTTAACTAGGCTACAAATAATAATAAAAAATAACCGACAAAAAAGAAAACGTTCCATATGAAAGTGCTCTATTAGATCATTTCTGTTTTGAATAGTGATTTAAGGCATATCATTATGCTTCACCCCTTATCCTGGGTTTGTTTGTGCTGCGGGGTTATTGCCATGGTGATTGTAAGCCTCTGGTAGCCACTCGGAGGCTGAGCTGATGGCTGCATACACCATGGTTTGTCTCTAAAGCTTGGCTGTTTGGAAATAGTGAATGGGGTGTGAGCATTGTCCTTCTAAAACTTGCCCTTTGATTCAAAAGCCTTTAGGACTTTGGCCAGCCTTCCTTGGTGCTGCCTTTGTGAGCAGGAAAGCCGAGTGTGAGACAGCGCGTTTGTTTTGTGCATGTGCATGTTAGTAGACTTCTCGGGTGTTACAGCGCTAAGCACAAGTACACATGGATTCCACGTTCTTTACATTTAGATGAAAGTGTCCAGCATGCTAGTCTAGTTTTAGGTATTGTATGACTATAACAAAACCCTTATCCATACTGTAGTAGGAAGTTTGGACAGGCCAAATCCTGGGTGTGTATGGTTGTTGGGGGTGTGGTGGGGGGTGGATTAGTTCTTTAGTGGAGATCAGAGCAGATCAGGAGTCAAGCAGCCTGTTGAGCATGTGTGAGAGTCAGTGAACTGTGACAACACAGGTTACAGCTTTCACTGAGACAGCAGCCAGTCCCCCAGGCTTAAAACACAAACCACAGACCTTCACCCACGCCTAATTATGGACGTCTCTGCTTTTTCTTTTTTGTCAAATTGCATGTGATTGTGTGAATCCTGAAGTGGAAATAGTGTTCCACCCAAGGGGTGTTTACAGAAAATCACAGAAACTGACATCACATGGACCTGCGTTAAGTTTTTCCTGAAGACAAAAGAAAGAATGAATGAACAAAGCCAGTTCCACGATTCTTTATTAGCCACAGGATTCCAGAAGCACATCCATGATCTATTCACACTTAAAGCCCAATATTCCCAGAATAGACTTTTTATCCACTGTGGCTCCAGCAAATGAATTCATATTTATTCATTATCTTTATTGCATGGTGGCGCAGTGGTTAGCACATCTGCCTCACAGCAAAAAAGGTCCAGGGTTCGACTCACAGGCTGTTTCTGTGTGAATATATATTTTATTTTTTATACATTTAATTTTTTTGTATCCTATATTTTATGTTTTTATTTTATGTTATATGCATATTTTATTTTATTTTATTTAATTTTATTATTTCCACCCCCCTTGTAATTTAAAATCACTTAAAATCCCTTAAAGTTCTAGTTATTGTTCTTTTTGTT
>JBCNYG010000022.1:16311095-16336681 GCA_039654305.1 Porochilus rendahli | reverse complement strand
GTGTGTGTGTGTGTGTGTGTGTGTGTGTGTGTGTGTGTGTGTGTGTGTGTGTGTGTGTGTGTGTGTGCGTGCGCGTGAGCGCATGCATGGGCGCACATGTAGAAGAAGCCTGTGTCAGTCAGTCTGA
The DNA here is from genome assembly GCA_039654305.1 of Porochilus rendahli. Classification (NCBI taxonomy): domain Eukaryota; kingdom Metazoa; phylum Chordata; class Actinopteri; order Siluriformes; family Plotosidae; genus Porochilus; species Porochilus rendahli. Next base: position 16,336,554 of record JBCNYG010000022.1, on the reverse strand, counting down.
TAGCTGGCACTACACTGTGGCTTTTAAAGCCTATTAGTCTGGTGTTGTGATACAGTAAAGCAAATACAGAGCAATGTGAGGCATATTGCTGACTCAACAGCCCGGGGCAGCATTATCAGCCCTGCGCAGACACATGCTAAACATCACAATCTGACACACACATACAAGCTGACTTACACACCTGTGAATTTGTTTTAAAGAGATATATCATTAGAAATATTATGGCTGTATTGTTTTTATACTGGCACATTTGTTTATCATAAGCTACCACATGTCATTTGATGTTATTGCTTTGGTTTTGATTACCAGTTTGATTACTTTATTATGATATCATTATGTATTATTTACACTACATTTCCATTTTATGGCAATAATATTATGATTCATTGGTTATTATAAGAAGTGGAATAAACTTTACTGCAGTAGCGACAGGTTTGTCATGCAGTTTGTAGCCCTTCTGTGTAACTCCTGTGTACCCTCCTAAAGTCACCCTTTGTAGCGCTGAGTATCATGTTGTTGATTCATAGCTCCACAGGGGTCTTGATGTAACATCCTGAGCAATGCCCTACTGTTCACCTCTACAGAATTCCCACTACTGAGCTAAATCCAGCAGCTGAAAGGTTAAATATAGATACTGGACAAACAGAGACAATTGCTCTGGGAATAACTCAGGCGTTTGTGACTTGACGTATAAGACTTGACTAGCATCAGTATCGATCAATCAACAAATTTGAGTGTTAGGTAAAGGAGAAAATGTAATATAATAACAAGAAATGATGATATTAAAATAATAATTTCTGATGTGATGCTGCTCATCGTGAACATAATACTTCTGTTCATGTCCTGTTCACTATTCAATACTGACCAGTACTATATTCACATATTCTACTGGCCAAAATTTTGACTAACCAAAAGAGTTGCCACCAGCAAAGGCGAGGTACACTCTGAACGGCTCACCAAACCATCGCAGGGCCAACACATACACAACTACTCACAATCACATCTAGGGGCAATTGGGAACAACCCATTAGCCTAATATGCATGTCTTTGGATTGTGCAAGGAAAGCACAAACTCCACTCTGAAACCCCCAAACCCAGGACTCGAACCCAGGACCTATATCAGTCACGTTGTATCAGATATGTACTATGTTTACCGCTGACTTCGGATGAGAAGCAAGGTACACCCTGAACAGGTCGCAAGTTTATTGCAAGGCTAACACGGACACACAATGGTTCACACAGATGGGCGCCAGCCTCCCCGTGACCCTAATTAGGAATAAGCAGTTCGGAAAATGAATGAATGAATGTTCATATTACCCAGTCAGATTGATCTGATGGATCCGAAGGTTGGGGGTTCAAGCCTCACTAACATTTGTTTGTCACTGCTGTCCCCCCTGTGCAGCTAACTGGGTTATCAAAGGCCAGCCATGTCTCTCACTGTCTATGGTGCGAGACAAGTAAAATAACCTAGAGTCGGCTGAGATGGGCGCCAGCCTCCCCATGACCCTAATTAGGATTAAGCGATTCAGAAAATGAACATTTTCTTTTTATAAACAAGAAAAATATTTTTTGACAGTTCAGAGTACCCACCCTTTTTGGAGTCATTAGGGGATGTGTTAAAAATTGCTGGGGACTCCCTTGTCATTCTGTGAGGCTTTAATGACCTGAAACCTGTGATTGGTAGGTACGGTCTCTCCGATCTGAATCTAAATGGTGTTTTGTTGTTGGACTTCTGTGCTAATCATGGTTTGTCCATCACGACCACCATGTTCGAACAAAAGGGTGTCCATAAGTGCACTTGGCACCAGGACACCCTAGGTCGCAGTCCCATAATCACTTTGACTTTGTCACTCGGGTGAAGAGAGGAGCTGAGCTGTCAACTGATCACCACCTGGTGGTGAGCTGGCTCCGATGGCAGGGAAGGACGCCTTCCAGACCTGGCAGGCCCACACATGTAGTTAGGGTCTCCTGGAAATGTTGGCGGAGTCTCCTGTCAGAAGGGATTTCAACTTCCACCTTCAACAGAGCTACAACCACATCCCAAAGGAGGCGGGGGACATGGAATCCGAATGGGCCATGCTCAGTGTCTACGTTATTGAGGTGGCAGCCCATAGCTGTGACCGGAAGGTCATTAGTGACTGTCATAGGGGCTGACCAGCTGATGAGGGAGACCTATTAGGTCTTTTTGGCCTGTGAGACTCCCGAGGCAGCAGACAGGTACCGGCAGGCCAAATGTGCTGCAGTCTGGGCTGTTGCTGATGCAAAGTCTCAGGTGTGTGAGGAGTTCGGTGAGGGCCTGGAAAGCAACTATCGGTTGGCCTCAAAAAGTTTCTGGACCACCATCCGACGCCTCAGGAGGGGAAGCAGTTCTCCACAAATACTGTTTACAGTGGAAACGGGGAGCTGCTCACCTCAACTACGGATGTCGAAGGGAGGTGGAAGGAATACTTTGAGGATTTCCTCAATCCCACCAAAAGGCCGAAAGAGCCGAAAGGCAAAGCTCTCAATTTACCAGTCAATCTACATTCCAACCTTCACCTATGGTTACGAGCTTTGGGTAGTAGTAACAAGATCGTGGATACAGGTGGCTGAAATGAGCTTCCTTTGCAGGGTGGCGGGGCTCTCTCTTAGAGATAGGGTGAGAAGCTCAGCCATCCAGGAGGAGCTCGGAGTAGAATCGCAGCTTCTCCGCATTTAAAGAAGCCAGTTGAGGTGGCTCGGGTATCTGATTAGAATGCCTCCTGAATGCCTACCTGGTATGGTTCATGTCCAAGTGGGAAGACACCCCAAGGTCGACCCAGAACATGCTGGATGGACTATGTCTCTTGGCTGGTCAGGGAATGCCTCGGCGTTCCCCCGGAAGAGCTGGAGGGAGTGGCTGGGGAGAGGGATGTCTAGTTTCACTGCTTACGCTGCTGCCCCCTGTGACCCGACCCCGGATCAAGCAGAAGAAGATGATGATTATGGTGATGATGATGAAAAAAATATTTTTTGTTTACTTTTCACATTATATGTCTGTATTTCCCCAGGCTGAGGAATATTTGTACCAGTTAAATTCTGGGGTTAAATTGTATTAATCGAGGTTTAATTTGATTCCACTGAAACTGGCATGTAACACTAATTAACTAGCTCTCCTTAGCAAAGAGCACTAAATCACAGTTCAATTCTGAATGGTGTTTGCAAAAACATATCTAAATGTACTGCAGAGTCTTACAGGAATGGTATAGATGTGTGTTTATGTGAGTGTCTTTGGGTATGGGGTCATAAAATAATTAGAGGTCTCACGCAGGCTCTTAACCAGTTACAAGAGAACAAACAGGAGTAAAGTTGATTAATGTTTTGACTGCCGAAACAGACTTGTTGACTGTTTTCCTAAGCTAAGTGCTGGCAGCTTAATGTTCATAAAGTCGTGCTATTTCGTTTTGAAGAATCACATAGCCTTTGGAACCTGGGGATTTAAAATCTTGAGTGTGTGTTTGTGTTCAGGATATAGATGGGGGGAAGACAGCAGTGAGGTAGGTGCATGTGTGTGGTATATCAGCTGCCCTGTGTGCAGCAGCATGTGCAATAACAACACTAGGTGTACACTGAGGCAGGTGGGGAGGGAAGCAATAGTGGAGTCCAGGCCCTGGCCCTGTGCTACCCATCATCTGCTTGCTCACAGCTGCTGGTGTCTTTCACCTAAGTTGAGAAGCAGGAGAATTGTGTAGTGTTTTGGCCATGCTGGACCCCACACAGCTATTCAGTGAAGAGACATGCATATATTTAAAGGAATTTATAGATCAAACTAGTCATTAGCCTTAAGATCACTGTCAGGAGTGTTAACATTTATAGATTATCACTTCAGTACTCGTACACTGGAAAAGCAGGTCTCAGCTAACCAGATTAGACATCAGTCTTTTTTACTGGCAGAAAAAGCCATGCCTCGATGCCTCATCCTCATACTCTGAAGCCTGACACCACTGTATTTTTTAAAGATTGATAAGTTGCATTGTTTTGCCAGAATATTAATTGGATACACCAGCTGTCCCCCTTGTCTGCATCCATCATTCATTTATATGTCCACCTCACAGCAAGAAGGTCCTGGGTTTGAGTCTCGGGTTTGGGTGTTTCTGTGTGGAGTTTGCATGTTCTCCATGTGCTTTCTCAAACAGTCCGAAAACATGCACTACCTAGAAAAGCACTCGGAGAGCGCAGACAGGGGTAATTAGACAATGCCAAAGAGTGCAAGAGAAAAAATAACCCCCCCAAAAAAATCTCATTTTAGTGTGTTTAGTTTTGGCCCGTTTACATGTAATATATACCAAACCAACATTACAACTCATGCTTGGTGGATGCCTCTGAATCTCTGGGAACACGTAGCGACATTTACCTCACCTTTTGTGGATATTTATTAATTACAGAGGAGGAAAAACTTTACCCAAACAATTTTACAATTGTGTTAACAGATTCAGCTTTGCTCCTTATGGCTCCCCCATTTTTATGCTCTTACACTCCTGATTGAAGTGGGTTAAGTGATGCGTGCTTAATTATGCCCTCTATATATTGTGCGACAGATGAAATGTCACCTCAGAGTTCATATTTTCATTTCCTTATGTTTATGCTTCTGTTATGAGGAAAACTAGCTGCAATTGCTTGCATGCTTGTGTTCTTGTGTGGGATTTTGACCTGTAAATGTTTAAGGGGATCTCCATAACATGTTTTTAGAATATCTAGTAGTGGACTAGCAAGATATTTGGATTAGAATTTAATTTAGTGCACTCTTTGTGAATCATCCGATCATCTTGGTCCACTATTCAATCGCAGAATGTTCTGCCATGCTATTTACCAGAGCGGCACTTAGAGTACCTAAATGTTTTGCAAAAGGATCTCACAGCTTTGTGTGACGTGCCGCTATGCTTGTATTTATCTGATTTCTAAATAATATTAAATCATCTCTCTTGCAGATGGACTCCACCGAATAACAGCACTCTGCACTCTCCGTGTGACCATCATCACAGACGACATGCTGAGTAATAGCATCACAGTGCGCTTGGAGAACATGTCCCAGGAACGCTTCTTGTCCCCACTGCTGGGCCTGTTTACTGAGGGCGTGGCCGCTGTCCTCTCCACGAGCCGTGACAGCGTCTTCATTTTTAATGTGCAGAATGACAGTGATGTCAGTGGCTGCATTCTCAATGTAACCTTCTCAGCCCTGCTTCCAAGCGGCACCTCCGGCCACTACTTTCCCTCAGAGGAGCTCCAGGAGCAGATCTACCTGAACCGCACGCTTCTGCGCCAAATCTCCAGCCAGAGCGTGCTACCCTTTGATGACAACATCTGTCTGCGTGAACCCTGTGAGAACTACATGAAGTGTGTATCAGTGCTGAAGTTTGACAGCTCGCCGCCATTCATTGCCTCTGACACCATGCTGTTTCGACCCATCCACCCAATCAATGGGCTGCGGTGTCGCTGCCCAGCCGGTTTCACAGGTGACTACTGTGAGACAGAGATCGACCTGTGCTACTCAGGACCATGTCACAACAACGGCCGCTGCAGGAGTCAAGAAGGTGGATACACCTGCGAGTGTCTGGAGGACTTCACTGGTGAGTTTGGTGTAACATTCTGACATGTTTTTCTGTTGGATGACTTTTGGTTTTTGGCAATGTGTCAAGGGATTTTGCATACTTGCGAATGGCAACTAAAACAACTAAATCCTTCAGTGCACTAGTATTTGGCAAGGAAGGCTGATGCCAGTGTGTAGTTCCAGACATGAGCATGAATAAGTCTGCTCCAGGCAATTTCTTGATTGTTTGATTGATTACTCAAGACAAGATGTAAAATAAGTTGGAAAGTGAAACTTATTTACCAACCAATGAAAACAAGTTAAGACAAATATTAAGAAAAACGATATGTTGGATATGCTCCTTATATTCCATTGTTTTGCTGTGGTTTCCATAGTGATGTAAACAGCCTTTAAATATCCAATCAGCAGACCATGTCAGTAAAAAATACTTGCCAGAACTAGTTCAGCAGGTGGAGTTTGTCACAGTATGCATTTTGGTCATTATACTTGTAAATTATAGCAAATACACTGAAACTTGAAAGCCATGTTCAGACTTGGTGTTAACAGCCTCAGTCTGAACAGTAATGCGACCTGTATCGGAATTCAGTGCGACCTTGGCATCACTCTTGGTCAAAATTCGTCATAATTATGCGAAGGCGGGAGCCCTCGAAGACAAAAAGAACAAAAATTTTGAATATAGTCAATGTCACTGAAGCCCTTCACGTCACAGTCCCACCACTTTTGGCTCCAATTCCGCATCCATACAGACTTCTCTAAAGAGGTAGCAGATATTGCTCCAAAAAAAGCCACAGCCAGAGTTTTGGCTCTCTTTCACTTCATTCTCCTCCTCCTCGTCATCTGGTGACACATTTTTCCGCCGCCACTGCATAATAACTTTAAAATAAAACTGCCAACACTGACATCTCTCAAGTCCACGTTTGCCATCGACCTCTGTGTATTTTCACTTCGGTAAACACCGTGCTCTGTCAACTGTTTCCGACAGTTATGTTACAATAGACATACAAATTTCCTGCACATTTTGGGTCATCTCCAATCAGAGACCCAAGCTGAAGTACTCAGAATCATACAGTCTTCTTACAATAGTCCTGTGATTGTCCTACGTTAAACCCACTGAACTTTCTTATATACATACCCAGGTGTATCGTACAAGATTTTCACGACAGTGTTAGGCTGAGCTGAGTACAACTGATTATCAACCGAGTATCATGGGAATATCATACGAGGAGATTTGTCTTACAATAATTGCATCACTTTGGTATGAACATTGTATGATTTCACATACAGATCTGACCTATTTTCCCCATGGCAGACTTACAACACATATTTTTATATATGAAGGCAACTGTGCAGCGTTTAAATCTACATGACCAACCATCAGTCCTTTCTTTCATCACTCACTCACACATTTGATGAATCGCTTAATTATTCTACCGGGGTCACAGGGAGGCTGTGCCTATCTCAGCCAACACTGGGCGAAGGCGGCATACACCTTGAACAGCTCACCAGACCATCGCCAAGCCAACACACACACAACCATTCACACTCCTACAGGCCTACAAGCAATTTGGAACACCATTTTGCTTAACGTGCATACCTTTGGTCTGTGGAAGGAAAGCAGAGTACCCCGAGGAAACTCACAGGGATAAAAGCACAGGGAGAACATGCAAACTTCACACAGAAACGCATGAGTCCAAGACTCGACCTTCTTGCTGAGAGGCGGCCATGCTAACCACTGTGCCGCCTCTTTCCTATCATGATCATAACGCCACTGAATTTGGTTGCTCGGTCACTTTGTTTATGAAACAGATTTAATCAACTTGTCAGGCACATAGACTGAGAGGTAAAGTGAAACCATACACTGTGATTTCTGCTTGGTTAAAATTGCTAGATTATTTGAAACCCTATGGACTGGTTAAGAAGCAGGAAGTTCTTCATTGAAGTCTTCTTGCAGTCTTCTTTTTTCCGTATTCACAAGAAACCAGGTTCTTCCATAGCCTGCAGGTTAATAAGGCATCTCTTCTGAGTGTTTAATAGTGTGTAGCCATTTCTTTATCCCTGAAGTAAAGCCATCTCCTTCACTTCCTTATCAGGGACAGTTGCCATGTATAATCATCTCCTCCTGCCTATTATAATTATACCCTGTGCTTTGAAGGTCACGGTTCAATTCCAGGTAGTCTGGGGTCATTATAGCAACGATGACAGCCTGGGTCCTGAATGTCTACGTCTCTTTCTCGTTCTCACATTCGAGTGAAATGGATCCATGTTATTTTCACATAGAAAGGGATTATAGTGAGGAAAGCAGGCCTCATTACCAGCGCAGTGACGGCCATCCTGTCCCCTTCTCCAGCACATACCTGGCCCTGTCCAGATCTTGTCAGGATAATGGTTGACACATAACCCTGTGAGGCTGAAAGTCTACTTCAGAAACTGGAAGCACTGGAGCTAATGGGGATAGTTCAGTTAGGAGAACTGACATGAAGTCAGCTTTGATTTTGAGCAAGGGGATCCTACAATCATTAATAGTCTACAGTAACGCCAAGATAGTGTTTATTCTTACTGATCTATAGGCTGAATATTCACCATTATTAGTAATTCCTTGGTGCAGTAAATGATAACTTATAGTGGTGTCCTCAGATAAGTTAGTAAGTTGTGCGGTTCAATGCTAGCTCAAATGATTTCAGAGCTGAACGCAACACCTGTTGTTGTTGTGCAATCATCTGTGAGGATCAGCGAGGCTGTGAGTGTTTTGGATTTTACATTAGCAGCTCCCTGTTTATATTCTGACTATGAATATCTTCTTCCACCCTCACACAGGTGAGAACTGTGAGTTGAACGCCCGCTCAGGACGCTGCGCCCCAGGTGTATGTAAAAATGGAGGGACGTGTGTGAATGTGCTGGTGGGTGGCTTCTACTGCAAGTGTCCATCCGAAGAGTACGAGAAGCCCTACTGTGAGATGACCACGCGCAGTTTTCCGGGACAGTCCTTTATCACCTTCCGGGGCCTGAGGCAGAGGTTCCACTTCACTGTCTCTTTTATGTAAGTGCTTCAAAAAGTTTTGCCCCTCCTAAACATAACTATGCAGTCCTGCCCATGTTTTTGAACTGTTTGCATGCCTGCTTCTTTCAGACTGTGAAGTTATAATTTATGGATGTGCAAAGTTGCACAAGCAGGAAAAAAAAACAAAAAAAAAAACAGTAGCTTTTGTCTGCTTCTTGAACATGTAGAGACTTATATGCTTTGTTGATGTTCAGTCAGTCATTAAGTTTACTAAGTTATGTATTTCAAACTGTGTTTTGGTGAACAAATAAACTATTGTGGTTAATTAGACAGACGCGAGAGGATTTTAGTAATTATTTTTTGTTTCATATGTGAAACCTGTCCTTTGATTAGCCTGTGTAGCTTAAAATGTTTAGGCTGTGTTTACGGGTCAGATTGTTGTTATTGTTGTTAATTAGAAATTATTTGCTGAAGGTGCAGTGGATGAGTGCATAGTCTGTTAATATTAGTCATATAACTATTCAATGGAGTGGCTTCCACCAAGCCTGAGGCATGTCACTGTTTTAGTTTATATGAGAAAATAAGCAGCAATAAAACCAACTAAGTAAAAAACAACAACGCCCCACTACAACAAGATTTTTCTGGTATAGATTATATTTTTATTATTATATACTATGTGGAAACAAAAACTAGGTAAAATTAAATCTTTATAGTTTACACGTTTTAAACATGACAGAAGCAGGTCAGGTGATCTTTTCCCGCCGAACCAAGCTAAGCACTATGTAGCTAACGGTGTCTGTTTGATATTTATTCACAGTTCAGTACGTACTACATTTGTAAAAGTAAAGGTGTTTTAGTATGTACTGCATGAAAACACAAGAAAAGCAAATTAAAATGAGATTTTTAAGGTTTACTTTTCCATTTAAAGCATAATAATGAAGACTGTCTGCTTCAACAGAGAAACTGTGAATGCCCATTGTTTTGACCCAAATATTATAAACTCGGAAATACTGTTTTTAATCCCAAAATAGCGTACCAATCAGATCGCTCCTCTCCGTGTAGTATATACTAATGAAAAATATTCTGGATGAATGCTCTCAGCTGTTTAATGACAGGAAGACAATCTAAGTTCTTGTCTAAATACGGCAATATTTGAATTAAATATCTTGCTGACTGCTTTTTTTTCATACCTTATAACTGTTCTTGTTGCTCTTAAAGCAGAGTGGCGTAATGGGATTAATTAATCTGTTTATGTACCTGAAGGCAGAAGTGACAGGGTGAACGAGACAGACGTTGAGGAAGGGTCATTAGTGAAATATGTGGGCTCTCATGCACTGTATAACAACAGGATGGGGTCCGTGTTGAGAGAGCATTATCAGTGTTTTGCTTGGTTGGCGGGGTCTTCCTGCACTGCACCTCATTTCCCAGCTGCTCCCTGACTCGTCTGCCCTCTCCACACCCATGGCAGAGAAACCACTTCCTGTCTCATGCACACTTGTCTTAAACTCATTTTATTTCTCCGTCTTGCTTCCCCTGTACTCTGTTGCTCTTTATATTGTTGCTCTTATATAACCTGGATTTATAGTTCGTCTTTCTTTTATGGTTCATTCTGCCCACTTGAGTTTTGTTATTTTCTTCACATATTAATAGGAAGCTGGATTAGAAGCACAGGTGCTAATATTATCTTATTGTTTAGGTTCTCCTTCTGTTTAAATATTCCAGGTTTGCTACACGAGAGAGAAACGCCCTGCTTCTGTACAATGGCCGCTTTAATGAGAAGCATGACTTCATAGCCCTGGAGATCATCGATGAGCAGATCCACCTTACCTTCTCAGCAGGTGATTTTCTTATAGGACAATGAGTAGGTCTGTTTAGCTTTCACATAACATCACTGACCTTCTGGCACATGAGTGTACTGTGTGGTTAATAGCTAAACTATCAGGGTCCTGTTAGCCATTTAATGCAGGGTTGTAATGAGAAATCGAGGTGTGCGTTAAACAAGGGCTCTCACTGTCACTGTTAATGAGAGAACAGGTTAAGAAATAGAGCCTGGTTTATGCACCGGAAATGTTAGGATGGCTTTATACACCGGGATCAGTAGAAACGCCTGTGAGTGACCAGTAGAAAGTACAAGACCAGGAGAAATTTACATGTAACTAAATATTTTGTTATTTTGCAGAGTAACAGAGGCTCTGCACCCTTTTTTTGCTTTCGCCATTACCGACGGTGATCAGAGCGGGAGCAATAGAAATAGGAAGCCTGGATTTAGCAGCATGTTTACTAAAGGCAGTTCGTTCACAGTCTGTTTGTCCATTTGTCTGTACAGATTGCCAGTGCAACTTTGAAAGGAAATGACATAGGTTTACCAAAGTTGATAAGTAGGTCAACCTCAGGGGCAAATAGGGTGGGATTGTACATGGGTCACCTTCATGATCTTTCAAGGTCACAAGATCACTTTTTTATAATCGGCTTGTCAAGGATTGCTAGTGCAATACATTTGGAAAGCACTGACTTGGTTAGGATTGTATATGGGTGCACTTACAGATATTGGGCTTTTGGAGGTTTGTGAGTGTGACATTGAAAGAAATTTATATATATATATATAATTTTTTTTTTTTTTACAAATATTATCAAATAGTCCTGCTGACAAAAGCATCTGGACCACTGTGCTCTATTTAAAAAAAAAAAAACACTTCAGAGTGCACTCTTGTCTGTTGTATTCCACTGAAATGAAAATGAAACCCGGCATTCACTGGAGTTAATGCACAGCAATAGGGATATTTCAAGGCCGGGTTTTTGCTATAAACATGTACTCATATGTGACCTACTGGTATTTAAGTACATATATCACTCCGTATATATAACATTGTGAGGAACGGACATTTTAGAGTGGCAACCATGTATACATTATGAAGCCACTCCTATCTCTGTTTTTTATACAGAGATCACTTGTACTGATGTTCACTTTAATCATATACACTGTACAGTCGTACTGCAGACTACAGACGTCCTGTGGCAATACTACTTACCAGATATGGCAGGAAATCTTATCCCATCAGAATGGATACGCATACTTGCACATGCACACCAGCACTCAAATGCTCTCATTAACATTTCCTATTTCCATCGCGCGCGCACACACATTCACACACACTCACACACACTGCACTTTATAAAGCCCTGAGCTAACAGTTTGAAACTCCTGTTCATCTTCTAAGGATGCATTCGTCTTTATATTTGTCTACAGATAATGAAATACCATGCTGTATGGTTTTACATTTTAGGTGAGCCTTTTGTTACCCCAGAATAATTAGTCTTCAAATTAAATCTGGCTTATATAGTTTTACAATAAATAAATAAAAAATTAAGTGTGTTTTTAGAATCTTTCTGAGAAAGCTCACAAACGCGGCCACAATGCCTGGTTAGTGTTTAATGAGTCTTTGTGAATGTCTGCCAGAGACTCCTGCCTTTAGTAAATATTCCCCTAAATCCAGGGTAAACCTCTGTTGGTGGCGTACCACAGCCAAGTGAATGAAGTCTATTCAGAGGAACGAAATCCCTGCCACTTGCATGCATGATGGATAGCGTCCCACTTTGTGTTCTTGCCACTACACGACTACAAACTTATAACTCATCTTATAACAATGCAGACAAAAAAAGAACACTTTTATGACATTTCTATGCCAGCACATATTTTGAACAGTGTAACTTATTTAGGAAACATTTATAGTAACAGTTATGCAATGTGTATATACACAGTGTTCATTAATTCATCTTTTGTGTGATTTAGCTTAATATGCCGTCAAGTCAACCCTTTTCTGTCTCTTTTCCTCAGGGGAGACTAAAACTACTGTGGCACCTTTTGTACTAGGCGGAGTTAGTGATGGCCAGTGGCACTCTGTTCAACTGCACTATTACAATAAGGTAAGAGGCGGCTCTCTATCCTGTTGCTGCTCATGCTGATCTCATCTTCCCTTGTTTGTGTTTCTATAAATTTATACAAAGTGGACAGTTTTTTCTATCTGTGCTTTTCTTAGGAAGTCATTAACAGGTAACAGGATGTTGTATGTCTGATGGCTTAGTGGTTAAGGCTCTGGATTACCGATCTGAAAGTCAGGGGTTCACAGCCCAGAGCCTCCAAGCTTCCACTGTTGGGCCCTTGAGCAAGGCCCTCAGTTGAATAAAAATGATAAATGTAAGTTGCTCAAGATAAGGTCATCTGACAAATGCCATCAATATAAATGTATGTGTTAGCAAGGTATGGTGCAGATATGTTAGCATAGCATGGTGCAGGTGTGTTGTGTTTTTATTTATTTATTCATCATTCATCCATTTTCTGAACCACTTAATCCTAAATAGTGTTGCAGGGAGGCTGGTGCCCATCTCAGCCAACTCTTGGCAAGGGCAGAGTACACCCTGGGCAGTTTGTGAGGCCATTGCAATGCAATTAATTAATTAATTAATTAGTTTCTTTATTTGTTTATTTATTTATGTGGTTGCATACAGGTTCCCTCCTACTGGTGTGAAATCCCGAAATTATTTCTGGAGCAACCAGTTTTCACCATTAATTGAATGTATGAGTAAAATGTCATGTGATCTCAATATAAATGCAACTATTCCTAGAGAACATGCCTAAACATACAGCATCCTGAAGACTAAGGAGTGTTAAACACAAGTTCAAATTCTGCAATTTGCTGGATTACTGATCCCAAGATCAAGGGTGTTCAAGCCCCACTGTCACCGGGTGGTCACTATTGTCCCCCCAGTGCAGCTAACTGGGTAATTCATGGCCAGCCAAGTTTCTCACAGTCTGAGCTGAGAGGCATGTCAAAGAACCAGAATCTTTCATAAAGATTTCCATCAGCGTGTTACTGCCCTGCGATGACCTGGTGAGCTGTCCAGGCTGTACTCTGCCATCACCTAGAGTCGGCTGAGATGGGCACCAGCCTCCCCATGATTCTATTTAGGATTAAGCGGTTCAGAAAATGAATGAATGAATGAATGAACAACTTGAAAAGCAAAAATAATTCTTAAAAAAAATAAATAAATAAAAACCCCACATTGCAACCATGACCCTGCCAAGAGGAGACCATTCATCAAAAGTCAGTAACCGGATAACGAGGGCATTAGTTAAAGAAAAAACAAGAATGGAGGACAGATAGAGCCACAGCGTGTTTTATCTGGAGAGCAATTATCAGATAATAAGTAAGTATAAAGCCTCCTAAGCTTAAGCGTAAAGAATAAAAAGTACACACAGCTTTCCTGTTAGTTCAAAACACGATGGTGTAAGCTAGAAGCATGTGAACTGCAGAATCTTTAAAATAAAGAATATTATTATTAGTAGTAGTTGTAGTAGTAGTAGTAATGGTAGTAGCAGTAGTACTTGGGGTAGCAGTAATAGTAGTAGTAGTAGTAAAAGTAGCAGTAGTAGTGGTATTTATAAAAGTTGTAGTAGTAGTAGTGGTGGTAGCAGTAGTATTAGTAGCAGTAGTAATTGTATTAGTAATAGTAGAAGTAGTAGTAATAGTGGTAGCAGTAGTATTAGTGGTAGTATTATATAAGATCCATGTATAAGTACAAATATCTTGTACGTCTATGACAAAAATCACAGGTGTCTTTTACACTACTTTGTCCTGTCCTGTCTGAACCTAGAATATCAGACACCAAACTCATTATTGTTCCACAGACTTAAACAAGAATTCATAAAGCAGAAACACTGACAGAGTTGTTTTTATTCTCATGTATAAAGAAATACTGAAAACATTATGCTTTCGTATGGTTGTTTATAAATTTGAACTCAGGTTTATGTTTGTCAAAGAAAGTTCTACTCTCGGAGAACCAGAACATAAATAAGGGGGTAATTCTAAGAGATGGAGACAATGAGGTGTTCTCATGTTCCAGTCCCTGGCAAAGGTGCATGTTCACATCCTGCTAAAAAGCTGAAGTACGCTTTCCTGTACTGACTTTAATTGGCAGGGGTGTCGTTTAAACCGGTCTAACAGCCATAGTGTTTATTGGTTTGTAAACTTTTGGAGCGCTGAAAAGGTCCTGATAGGGTCAACAGAATGGATTGTTCAATTTAAGATAGCACATGCCGTGCCTATGTGGAAGCTTGCACTGAAAAACAACAGTATTATACAGAATGCACAGACTACAGGTCTCGGTTGTGACTGTCCCTTGAGCTGCTGTTGTGTGTGGGGAGACCTTACCATGGAAACCTTTGAGCTGTATTTTCCTGCTGCATGTCTGGGCAGAATTGTTGGTCATGTGCTTTGGTAATTTTTTCATTTGTAATGATTAAAAACAGTTTATATCAGGGTGTGAGTCATGTTATCAGAAAGGGTGTATCTGGCTTATAGCGTGCATGGTGATAGTCACATGGCATTAGCATTATAGTATTAAATGTGTAGCTAAAATTTATTTAAAAAGTGGTAGTCACATTATTTAAAAAAGAATCTTTAGGAATATAGTTAACCTATTAACTTTACTACTTTACCACTTTCATTCCACATGCTAATGATGTGTATCCAAGTGCTTTCGCAAATTATAAAATGCAATAAAGGTTCCTCTCAATTTAATTGTTCCTGTTTAATATATGAGTGCTGTTGCTGAGACGTGGCAGAAGAGACTGGTTCGACCTGAAAGGAAAGCAACACGAATGTAAATATGCACTATATACAGCTGTGGTGTGTGAAAAAAAAAGCATTTCAGAACAACAAGAATGATGAATTCGGACAGATGAAGATTGGGAAAACATCTGATATTCTTTCAAAAATTCTAGCTGATTGCCTCAGATGCTCTTGGCTGACAAGAGTGGAGCCCATTGTGGTCTTCTTCTTGCTGTAGCCCATCCTTGTGAAAAGCTGACATGCACTCTGAGATGCTTTTCTGCTAACCACAGGTTTAAAGAGTGGGTATTACCTTTTGTATGAGCTACATGGAAGGTACCGTGATGCACCGATTTTCGTTTGGCAGGAAATTGTGTGTGTACTTTTCTCTCCACAGTCCACAAGTGCACACTCGGCCCTGGTAAGTTATTGTGTTTTGCGTGCGCTATACACTGTTCAAACTATTATTACTATACATTTCAGAGTGTACAGACATTGTACTAAAGAAATATTACGATAGTCATTTCATTTACATAGACAGGAACTTTCCATGACAGCTTACAGAAACATTTCTTAAGTGGGACTGGTGTCGTGAATACTGACCTTTCGTGTGTTTCGTACGGACACTTGGACACATGCATGCTCTGTCTATGTAAATGTAATTATAATTGAGAGCTTACGGAAATTGTACTACAGTGATATTACGATAGTCATTACATTTACACAGGCAGGAAGTTCAACTTCGTCTTCAAGTTAGACAGAGCAACTTCGACTGAGCTCAAGTTGAACGAGAGCAACCCTGCTTTGTTGCATTGCCTCTGATTTATAGGGTCAAAGGGTCAGCATATAGCGATGCCCCGCAGGGAAGGAGAAGTCTCTGTCCTGACTCTAAGAGGTCAGAGTTCATGCAGTGACATACACACTGTGCTTAAGTGTCACTATGTATGTGAGTTGAAGGTGTAGTGATGAAAATACACTTGCCTCATGGGATTTAACAGGTTTTTTTACAGTTGACACTACAGCTCATGCAGAAAAAGTAGATAGAGTGAAAAACAAGTGCTCAAAATAGTATTATTATACTGAAAGTGAAAGAAAAAAATCTCTTCTAGTGTCACTTGAGGTACTTCAAGTACTGTATTTAGTTAACACTCCTCAGTCCTCAGGTTTATCATGTTTATTCGTATGAAGTATTACTTTCCTGGCATTTTCACTCCGGTAAAAAGCAGATGATGTTCTGAAAGCAAATTCTAGAAGCATTCATTCATCTGGAGTATATTGCATGCAAACAGGAGTAATAATTCAGCTGAGGGATCATCCAGATTCCCAGACAGCTCTGTTTGTGTGAGTCAGAGCCGGTTTAGACAATGCAGCAAGATTCCTCAATGCAGCAAGACTCAGTGCAGCAAGACTCAATGCAGCAAGACTCAATGCAGTAAGATTCACTTACTGGAGTATATGATTGGATGATATGACATATGTGATATTGCACTTACTCTGAATTATGCCACTATAGGCTTTTTGGGGAGTGCCATGCATGCATTGATACATTGTACATATTGCTCTTAGGCAATGTGCGAACTTATTTGTAGAACAAGTTCCCGATACCCTTTATGTTAGCAGCTACTCTATATTAGTACTATAACATATTTCCCCTTAACAACAACTGATTTTTCCTTTCTGAAAAAAAAAAAATCAGCTTGTAGTTTTACATTTGTCCTGATCTACAATTATTGATTTTTCTTTTTCATTTAAAAACCCAACATATATAATATATTAAAATATTAAAATATATATTATTAGGCTTAGATTATGTGTGGCATCCGCCATACAAGTCCCTGTAAATGACCTGCTATGTCTATAAACAGTAGAACAAGTGCATTAAGATAAACACTGTGCTGTAAATATTAACCAGTTGTTTGTTTTTTTTCTTTTATTAAAAAAGTTTGCAGCATATGCTAATTTTCCATAATATTACACTGTAATGTAATTACATGTATGATACGATCCCACTTTAACTGCTGCAGTCATAAATAAAATGGCAAACAAGACATTCAAGAGAGATGGTGAGCACAGGCAATAAGGGACACACCCAATTAGGTGCACAGAAGCAACCTGTCAGAACAAGCACTTAAACTCTAAAAAACAAATTTCATTGTCGCTAATTTTTATATTTTGTAATTACTTTTCAAGTAATATAAACCCTAGTTTAGTGTAGTGGACAATTGGCCTTACACATTACTTTATGTGTGTGTTTGTAGATCAAGGGCGGGGCGTCATTCGCTAAATCTCCCCACGCCTATCTCCACCCATCTTAATTAAGCTGTCATTATATTAGTATATATTACATGGGAGTGGTGTGGTCTGATTGGTCTACTGTCTTGGGGTTAATAGACATTATACTGAGTGGATAATGCTTTGATTAAAATGACGGACACTCAGAGCAGATGGCTTTATCATTATTATGTTATAAAATGAAAAAATTAACCATAGAAATATGTTTCTGTGTAGCATATACAAAAACTTGAATAGGTTTAAAAACACACTGGTCACAGAGTGCAGTTTACTCGTGTTTCAGAATCAGTGCGAACCCTGAATTAGTTTTAAAAGCTGTCGTAGCTACACAGTGCTTATGCGCTGCTGGGAGCGTACAGAGCTCACCTGACCTGCCTTTGTAATAGTTAAATATGTAACAGATAAGTAGTAAAAATCTTGATTTAGTTAATTTTTTTCTGTTCCTGTGTAGTGTATACTAACGATTATTTGCCTCAGGCTCAAAGTGCTGTCTTAGGGATTATTCAGCGACAGCACTATTTAGTTTGGCAAACAATTGTCAGTTGTACAAATGCATTTAATACACAAGGTGGGCACCCCAGCTCAAAGTCATGTATATTTTTTATTTGTTTGCAAGTTTAGAGGTATAAAAACCTAATAATAATTACAATAGCATCTCTGTGCAAACATATAGTTCAAAATTCATAGTTTCATAGACGTTCTTTCATTCATTTTCCAGACTGCTTAATTCTAGTATTATGGTCTCAGCTGACTTTGAACTGTTTGCCAGTCCATCACAAGGCAACACACACAATTATTCACACTTAGACAAAGGGCAATTTGGAATGACCAGATAGCCTAGTGTGCATGTCTTTTGTGTGAGGAAACCAGAATTACCTGGAGAAAACACACGCAAGCACAGCGAGAACCTAGGACCTTCTGGCTGTCAGACAGACATGCTAGCCACTATGCCACTGTGCCACAAGGTGTGTCTAGATGTAATGTGCAAAACCACAACTTGTGGTAATTAAATGCATTAATCTGTACATGTTAGATTTTGTAGAGGGATAAACAATGGTGGCATTTTCTGGTGAATTTCTTACAGATGTCAGTGAGGAGTGTGTGGTTGTGTTCACTTTCTCAGGAGAAATTACACCAATCCACCCACAGAAGGAGAATAGAAGAGCTATATCACAGATGAATGTAAAAATAACAAACACAAAAATCATCACTAAGGGCAGACAGGAGGAGCTTATGATGTGTCATTTTCCACAGAATTTATTTGTAACTTTTTATGTTTTTCATGTACATAATGTACTATTTTGGTTTGTAAGAGCAGGTGATACTACTGGATTGTTAATTCTTTATATGCACCATGTGCACTAATTGCCTTCTATGACTAAAGTACACACACACACACACACACACACACACACACACACAGGAAGTTCTTTTCATGTAAAATGTTGAGTTTTTTGTATGTTTGTTTGCTTGCTTTATTACACGATTACCGAGTATAAATGTGGACTATTCAATTCATCATCATTTAATTTGGAGGTACATAATTTTTATGTATATACTGCACGGGAACAGAAGCAAAATAAGCACACTGAAACAAGATTTTTATGGTTTGTCTTTTACATGTTTTAAATCATGACAGATGTACATGCACAAACAGTATACGAGTATATACTAAACATGAACATAAACATAAAGAAAAAAGAAAAACCTGAGAATTTTATAGTTTATAGTTGCATAATAAAAATTAAAGAGGTAGGTCGGATGAGTTCTGTGCTTCAAGCTAAGTGCTGTGTAGCTAACTGCTTCTGTTTAGAGTTTTTATTCAGAGTTTAGTACATACAACACAGACACATAAGTAACCACTTTCTGTAAAGGTTTTTTAGTATATACTCTGCAGAATCACAAAAAACAACTGTGACAGACTGTGAGTGTTTCTCATTTTGATACAAGCATTATTCACCCTGAATAATGTTTCCTAATTCTGAGAGAGCAGATCAATCAGATGGTGCCACGCCTGCGTAGTATATTCTGACTGAGCATATTTGGTGTCGCATTAGGCGTATCTCCATCACACGTATTCACAGGAAACTTGAGGCAGTTCACAGTTCAAACAGGTGCAGCGTAATAATAAAACAAGAATTTATGGAACATTTTGCCAGTATGTATGGTATGTATGGACATTATTATTATATTTTCAGCAATTATGGAGCAAATAGACCTCATTTTACTTATATTTATGTGTACAGTTGTTGTGAGGATAAAACACATTTATAACACATGCACATGCTAACCCATGTTTCCCTTAATCAATCCACATGATGCACTTTGGAGGTTAAGAGCCAGGCTCAGTCTCTCCACAGTCGTGCATTTAAAGACAGCATGCTGTGAGTTTTGTTACCTCACAGTTGGCTCTGATTTATTGCCTGTGCACATACACACAGAGAGCTAGGAGAAGGGAGAGAGCCTGTAGCATGGACTCTAATTGAGCCTTTCTGTCTCATGGTCTACCCAGGACAGCCTGCACCTGCTGGACGCCAGTGGGGTGCTGCGTGTCCCGCTCTATACAGCCTGGCTGGAGCTCACCCATAAGGAGGTACAGTGGCCTAGTCTAGCTCTAGCTCTGTGGTGGCGGTACTGCTAATATCTGGCTCTTTTCCTCTGCCACACACACTGCCCTTAACTTTCTGAGTGCCGAACATGGGTCAGATTTGTCAGTCCTGCTTAGACCTCTTACTAGACTGAAAAGGGTATGAAAGCATGAGTCCTGTTCTCGTTGTCTGGCTCTAGATTTTGGTCAAAATGTGATGTATATAAAATAGTATTGTATTTTTGTTGATCTAGGGTTAATAGGGAACTGGCTTTGTATGGTGAGGGTCAAATAAGAGTTCCGTTAAGAACATGGCTCCTGGGAAGATTTTACGGTTGTGGAGCATCGTTCAAGTCCTAGAAAATAGTGTCAAATATGAAATACCACACACTATATTCAAAATCCCATACTTTGCTGATCAGACTGATTATAGCAGTGTTGCTGTGTTTACTTTGTTTTTGACTCAGACTTGAAGGGGGAGCAAAAGTGCTACTAAAAGTCACGTAGGTGGGTGAAGCTTTCAAACATATGGTAGCTTATGCAAGTTTTACTCAAATTTACATTGAAAAGAAAAGTGCATGGTAAAGTATGTGTAGAAATGGGGTAATTCTCATTTATTGTGTCAACAAGTCCAACAGTAAACTTGTAAGAAAACAAGTGCTTTACATGCTATTAGTGTATATTTAATGCTTTCCCCCTCCAAAGCAACAAGATAGAGTTGAGGAATTGAGGGTTCAGTTGCTTGCTCAAGCACCCAGCAGTGACAACTGACAAAACTCATTCATCAATCTCTCACTAGTAAAGGATTAGTGATTATCTTATTAGATTTTAGTCATATGTATGTATGTGCTGAAGTATAAAATTATAAATATTGAAGTAGAGCCAATCACAGCTGAATTCGGCCGAGAGGTGGGGGTGCACCCTGAATACCCTTTTTTATAGTATGTAGTACAGCATTCCATGTCCTTTCCTTTTTAACAGATGCAGAAAATGTAAGAGAGACCACCAAAGTTTCTAACATTATGTCTTGTTGCAGGCACAAATATAACAGCTTTATAAAGTGATCACCTCCTGGAAATGAAAGAAGTCTGTCTTTAGGCTAATATGTAATATGTATAAAAGAACATTGTCAAGGAAGGAAAGGAAAGAACAATGAAGGCCAAGGAGAGGCTCTTGCACAGACATTTTTGCTGTCTCTCTAAAAGAATGCTTTCTCCATGAACACATTTGTCTGTCAGACATGGTTATGTGACCAACAGAATAAACAGTAATAATGACCACCGAGAAAATCATCAGCCCCCATTATGAAAGAGCGATTTAGGTTTCAAAAGCAGAGCGATGGCTAGGACCTCTGATGAGACACCCAGACCAACTTAGAACGTGTCACACCCCAGCTAGGAAGGAAGCATGATGTCATATCAGGAAGCACAGCTGTCCTGCAAACAGCCTAACACTCTGAAGTGAGTTCTGGTTAGAATCAGAAATACATTTCTCTGAGAAAGTGATTTTATAGTGAGAGTTGTATTTTTAGTGCATGAATGTGTGTTGAAGGGTAAAGTGCTGATAGGATTGTTATGGTGCTGTATGTGGAGTAAGAGATAAGCCCCAGTGGCACTTTGTATGGAGGGCATGGAGTGTTCTGAGGAGCTGGAGAGTGTGAGGAGAGACAAAGAAAAAGAGTATGTGTTATGTGTGATCTGTCTTATTACGTAGCACCTTGAGGTCATCATTTTAATCAATTTTACATTCAGCCTCAATGTAATATCAGCTAGCATTGAATGCTAACACGTATCTGCAGTGCTTTATTATTTTAGAAATGAAATATGACTCGAGAATGTATTGCATAGACGTGAATCACTCAACCTTCCTTTAATCACTCGATTTCACTGGAGCATCAAGACCAGCCTCAATTTAAGCTGTGAAGGCTAGTTACTGCATCATAATGCACCCAACCACAGAGAAAGTGTTGCTTCTTACTGTTTGTGTTGGCACATAAGAAGCAGTTCGGTAATCCTAAGTTAAGCTTCACACAAAGCATGTAAAGGATAAGATCGCTAATTTGTCTGACGCATCTGTGGATTTGATGCAGAAAGGTCCCGGAAACAGTTTCCTCCTCACAGAGCCTGTTTTTCCTGCTTCATCCCGGGCATATGGAAATCTTAATGGGATTAGCTGACAATGGAATACGAGCATGATGCTGGTCAAAGGTTTTCGTCGGATTAATCTAAAGATCATGTCAGTTTGAATAATTAAGCTTCTCACTGTTATGCTGTCACTCATTTCAGAATTCCCGTTGAAGCAATGTGTTCTCAGAGCACCGTCATTTGTCACTTCACGCTTGTTTCTGTCACTCTTGTTTATACTTGTCTATAACTCGTCAGGCTCCAGTTAGGCGGGAATGTTTTTGTATTTGGGTGGCACATTGGCGTAGTGGTTAGTATGGCTGCATCACAACAAGAAGGTCCTGGGTTCGAGTCCTATCCTCGGGGAAAGCGTTTGTGTGGAGTTTGCATGGTCTTCCTGTGCTTGTGTGGGTTTTCTCTGGGTACTCCGGTTTCAAAGACTTGTACACTATGCTAATTGACTGCTCTAAGTTGCCCTTAAGTGTGAGTGTGAATGTGAATAGTTGTGTGTGGCAATGGTGGCCCAGTGTTTAAAGCTTGAATACGAAGGCCAGGGGTTCAAGTCCCTATAACACGATGGTGCCACTGCTGGGTCCTTGAGCAAGGCCCTTAACCCTCAATTGTACAGTTAATCTCAAGGGTGTCTGCAAAATGCCATAAATGTAAATGTAAATGTTGAGGTAGGGACAAGTTCCCCCTGCAATCAAAAATAAACACTGAATTAAAGGACTACCAGTAAAATTATTTTGCTGTACGGACAGATCAATTCACCTGACTCTTGAAATTTGAAGTTTGTTTCAGTCTCCAATCTCTCATTTCATGCAATCTTCTGACAGAGATGCTAAATGCTAAATAATTCTCACTGTACTCAATATTTTTTAAATAGCTAAGAAGTAATTTCTGCAGGGTAAAAATGAATATATGGGTATATTTCTTTGCAGCCTGGCATCCAGGTCTTCATCCAACAGACCATTCCAGCCTTCAACCATAACCAGTTACCACCATTAGAGACCATTAAACTGTTGTAGGACCTGTCTGAATTCCTCTGAAATGGGTCGACTGGAACCTTTTAAATCATTATGCCCTTGTGCGTTATTTATTTATCAGGAAGGTGGGGGAAGCTGTAACCAATCCCAGATGATTTTGGATGAGAGGTGGACAGTCTATTGCAGGGCGAACACAGACATTAACAACCATTCACAGTCACATTCACACCTGTGGGTAGTCTGGATTAGCCAGTTGACATAATATGCATGTCTTTGGACTGTGAGAAGAACAAGGAGGAAACCCAGTGTGCATGGGGAGAACAAGTACGCCACACAAAAGGGCTCTTGTACAGTGGCCGGGAAGTGCAAAACAAAAATACATTTTAAGAAAACAAAAATACATTTTAGGAAAACAAATATACATTTTAAGAAAACAAAAATTCATTTTAAGAAAACAAAAATTCATTTTGAGAAAACAAATGTACATTTTCAGAAAATCAAAATAAGTTTTAAGAAAACAAAAATACATTTTAAGAAAACAAAAATACATTTTAAGAAAACAAAAATACATTTTAAGAAAACAAAAATACAAACGACTTCTTACGGAAAGGGAATGTACTAAATGCCAGAAGTGATGACATGAGTCACTCAGTCTGTTCTGGCTGGAAGTGTACAAATGTTATTACTTCGATCTGTTAGTGGTCATTTTAACGCGGGGGTCCCGGGTTCAAATCCCGCTGCGCTCATTGTAATTATTTACAATTTCATTCATTTTATTCATTTGTTTTTGCTCTTTTATTCACTTTATTGTAGAGCAAAGGTAAGACCAGATTTCACTCTGAACGAGATGAGTTGTCTTCACAGATCTGCAGAAGTCAAACAGAAGTAAAAGATGTCGGCGAAATGGGCAAAGTGTAAACATCTGTAAGCCAATGTCACCAGTTCACACAAAAACCAGTTAAGCCGGAACACCGTGTTAACAGTGAAATCTGGTTCTCCACTTTGCCCTGCAATAAATTGAAATGTGTCGTGTCTCAAAAAATACCAATAAAATGAATGAAAGAGCAAAAATAAATGAATAAAATGAATAAACTTGTAAATAATTGCAATGAGCTAAGCGGGATTCGAACCCAGGCCCCCGCGTTAAAAATGACCACTAACAGATCGTCCAGGTGTTTTTTCACCTGCACCACCGCTACGCCAAGAAAACACCCCATTTATCCTCTTTATCAAGGCTTCCTGTTTGTCGCGTTTATTTAATATTGGATTTTTTTCAGGTCCATATATTACTGTAGCCTTTGATTGCAGTAGTAAACCAACGTTAACACGATATCTGTTTGTACTAATCACACATGTTGATATTGAATGTTTGGGTTGGAGGCTGTGGATCCGCAACAAGGATGAATGTTTTTCCTTCACTTTCGAGTTGTGAGGCTGCATTATTTCACATGAAATATTGTCTGTTTGGCGAGAAAAATATTCCTAGAGCGGTGCAGCCTCATAGTCTTACGTAAATACATCAGCTAGAAAACAAGTCATTCATTTCCTAACACAGTTTAATAACTACATTTGTACTCTTCCGGCCAGAACAGACTCATGACATCACTTCCGGCATTTGGTACATTCCCTTTCCGTAAGAAGGCAGTCGTTTGTATTTTTGTTTTCTGAAAATATATTTTTGTTTTCTTAAAATGTATTTTTGTTTCCTTAAAATGTATATTTGTTTTCTTAAAACTTATTTTGGTTTTCTTAAAATGTATATTTGTTTTCTTAAAATGTATTTTTGTTTTGCTCTTCCCGTCATACTCTTGGCTGAGATTCAAACCCCAAACCTTCTTGCCATGAGGCGACATTGCTAACCACAAAGCCACCATGACCCTCACCCCCTGAGCTGTTAACCACTAAAAACCACCACAAACAGGCAGGAAATATACTACATAAAAGAGCACCTGTTTTTCTTGTCACCCTGCATTTCTGTCAGGAAGTACCTGCATATTTGCATCATCTTCATCATCATCATCATCATCTCTCTCTCTCTCTCTCTCTCTCGCTCTCTCTCTCTCTCTCTGTCTCTATCTCCACATTCAGAGTAAAAACAACTACACTATCAAGCTTTGTGTGTTATATTTCTGAAACTCTGTTTAGCATACCTACTCATTCTCATTCTCTCACTCATTTGCCAAATCGCATAATCCTATTAAGTGAACAGCTCACCAGACCATTATTGCAGGGCAAACACACACACACACACACACACACACACACACACACACACACACACACACACACACACACACAC
>JBCNYG010000022.1:16111198-16123993 GCA_039654305.1 Porochilus rendahli | reverse complement strand
TTCCTCCGGGTACTCCGGTTTCCTCCCACAGTCCAAAAACATGCACAGTAGGCTAATTGGCTGTTCCAAATCACCCCAGGTGTGAGTGTGAGTGCGAATAGTTGTGTGACTGATGGCCCTGCGATGGCCTGGCGAGCCGTCCAGGGTGTACCCTGCCCTCGCCCAGAGTCTGATGGGCGCCAGCCTCCCTGCGACCCTAATTAGGAATAAGCGGTTCAGAAAATGAATGAATGAACATGTAAACTAGCCTTCAATAGCTCCATTAGCATCTTACGTCAGAACCTGAGCTTTAGCCCCACAAATTGCACATACCCACCACAAATGATTAGATATGCACTTTTAGGTGGAAATCTGTGAAAGGTAATCCTACAGCATTACAGAAATGATGACATAAGTGGCACATTCCACATATATTTACAGTGGATCAGCTGATAATGCTGAGCCGTATTTTGATTTGCTAAAATTATACTGAGGCTACTTAGTGACAGCGTGAAATCGGTGTGACCCCCCAGTTGTCTTGATGTTCTTGGTGGCATAAAAAGGTAAAGAAAAATATACTTGATAACACTTTTCTGGTTTTGCGAAAATGAAACATTGATCTTTCCTCCTGTGTGCACTAAACCACAAGTTGTCTTTTGCTTTAAAAACAGTTATTTGGATGTAACTCTCCACCCTATGGATGTCCACAGAATCTATTCTTCGACAAGCATTTCAAGTGTCATAAACACATCGCAGGAAAAATCGGAACATAAACTATGTGTCGAAGTACTAAGCGCTTAGCCCCCTAATAAATAAATGAATAAATCAAAATTCATCAACCATATTTGTAAGGTGAAAATATATTGCTGACATCATCCATATAACTTTGTTCCACCGTCAAACTTTCAAAGGTTACAACCTAGAGAGCATTATGATTACGTTTATCTTCTGACACACATTAATTCTCTGCCTACTCATATACAGATCTCAGAATATGAATAAATTCATCACATCTTCTTCAGCTGTATTGATCTACATTGCTTTAGCCTTTAGCCATCTCAATTATGTATTGCTCCACATCCCCCGCTCTTATAAAAGTCACTTTTATGACTCAGTACATTATTTCTGTAGCTTCTACTCACCACAGGACTGCAGGACTGGAGAGACAAGACAGTAACCCACAATGTAGTTCTTCTCAGAGCCACACTGTGGCACTCACAGTGCACAAAACAGCATGTGGCATACATATAAACGAGTCCAATGCAGGCTCCTGTAACCGGACACGTACACCCCAGAAAGAAGGCGTATACGCTCAGTGGCGTGCCAGCGTGCGTAAGAAAGAACAGCGCCTGTCTCAATTCTATACCGAGAGCACCGCTGTTAAGAGGTCCACATGCCTGGTCCATTAAATCTTCATGTCTGAGAGTCGAGTATGGAGCACCAGGCTGGAATCACGCTGTGTACACTTCGTTCTGACTCACACACACTACACACACAAGCTCAGCACCAAAGGAAGTCAGAGCTGTAAAAGTTCCACTTTCCCAGCATGCTAGCCCGGTAGAATAACCCTCCAGTAGACCACTTATCAACGGGTGTCCCACTGAGCAGAGCCAACAGTTTAAATTTATAGCAATAGAATTGTAAAATTGATCTTGAAACACATTATACTTTCATCCTAGTGTTCGAGAAATAAATACGATTTATACAGCATACAAAATCCTTCCCTGGCTGCGGTTTGACAGGTGGAAAAGGGACAAAGTGGTGGAGTGAATGTGTAATTAAAATTACAGTACCAGCATGTTTTGGGAAGTCAAAGGAAACCAAGGAACCTGACAGAACCCATTTGGCATCAGGAAGAACATGTAAAACTCCACACAGACAGTGCTATCTGCTGAACCACCATACCATCAACAAACGGTTACATGCGGTTTACCATTAATCCTGTTGATTTGCAGGATTAAATTAAAGCTGATGTATGTTTTCTGTTCTTGTTGTTTTCGTTGTTGATCCTGATACAGTACAGCCCCAATAAATACATCAGCTGTTCCACAAATGTTAATATTTATTATTTAAGTCTAGAAACTGCATACATTGCACTGAAATACTAATGATCTCTTTGGAATGTTGCTACCTGCATATGACATATATAACGTTCCGCTGAATTGCATTCTGGGTTGCCAATGTTGCATGATTGGCCAAATTACTGTGTCTGCAGGTATATTATATGAATTCATTCATTTTCTAGGCTGCTTAAACCTAATTAGGGTCACAGGGAGGCTGAAACCGACTCAGGGCGAGGGCGGGGTACACCCAGGAAAAATCGCCATGCCAATGCAGGGCCAACACACGTACAACCATTTACACTCACACTCACACCTAGGGGTGGTCTGAAACAGTCAATTAGCCTACTGTGCAGGTTTTTGGACTGTGGGAGGAAACTGGAGTACCTGGAGGAGAAGCATGGAGAGAGCATGCAGACTCCTCACAGAAACACCTCATACCGGGAATCGAACCCAGGCCTTCTTGCTGTGAGGTGGACGTGCTAACCACTATGCCACTGTGCCACCCATATATGTACATATATGTACAAATAAAATTAAGCGACCACTTATAATGGGAAAATACATACATACATATAGTAATGTTCAGCAAACAAAGGCAGATCTGCAGTGTATTAAAGAGTAATAGGCTTTTGAGTTAATTTGGTTTTAGGTTATGTTGTTATTAATATCATCCTGCGCCGCCTAAATCTACAGCTATAAGTCTCTGCTCCCACCTGAATAAATTCATCTTCTTTTCTGCTGGGAAAAATGTTATTTCTCAGAGTAGCATCTCATTTGAAATCTGCAACAGTACTGTCACTTACCGAGTATATATATCCTCAGCTGGGGTTTCGGGAAGGTCTGCAGAAATAAATGACATGGACGGCAGTTCCTCCACATAACTTCTACAGAGCTTCCGCAGAGGAAAAAAAGAGTGTTCAGGGAGGATTTCAGTAGAATCTGTGGACGACAACTATAAAAATAAACATGGGTAGCTTCAATATATTGCCTTTATATTTGCATTTATATTCGCATATGCATATATATTTATATATATATTTCATTTTATATTTTTTTTCTATCCTATATTTTATTTTATATTTATGTTTTATTTTATTCTTTATTTTCTACTTTTGCATTTTTATATTTATACTCACCTTTAACTGGTAAATCCTTTAAATAGTTTTAGTTATAGTTATTGTTATTGTTCTTTTCTTTTTGTTATTGATAGCTTATTCTTCACTTTTTGGACAGTTGTCCTAAGCATTTCACTACATATTGTACTGTGTATAATTTGTACTTGACAAATAAAATTTGAATTTGAATTTGAGCTTGACGTACAGATTCATAGCTAGCGATCTAGGTCAGAAACATGATGTCGGAATGTAATATTTTTTCACTAAACCAAATACTTTTGAAAATTAAAATCTGTATTGCACATGTCCTCGGCCCTCGATTGTTATGGTCCCTGCCAAAAATTAGAAAGGGGCTTTCTGAATGAGGCTTTAGTATGATACCTACTGTTGGCGGTATTAAGAGCTTTTGTGATACATTTAGGTAGTATAATTGTTGAGGAGCCATAGAAAATTTTCAGAAAATATAAAAAGATATTTAGAAATGATATTTTTTTACATAGTGATATAGGGTTTGTTTTTTTTGTTTGTTACTGTAAAATTTAAGTTCAGTATTTATGCTGTGCTGCCCTGAAGAAGCTCTATGCGCACTCTTCAATTCTAATCGTATACAATTTTTGGCCAATTTAGAAAATATGTCCTAATGGCCCGGTAGCTGTCCATTCTGTCTTTGAAAATAAGAATAAAACAAAAGTGGCTTAGAGTGAGCTACACAACACTATTTCAGCCAATCAGCAACTTGGGGCATTTGTGCTTGTGCTGATTGGCTGGAAGAGAAATGGGGTGTTGTTGTCAGTGTGGCTTGGTAATGCACATTAATTTTCCATAAAAAAATCCATTAATTTGGGGATGGAGCTTCTGAAGGATCAGTGAAGGGAGGGGGTTTGTTTTATTTAACTTTTTTTTTTTTTTGCTATTAAGTTAAAATATCTCAATCTTTTCCCAGAATATTTAACTTCCCTCTTAATGGATTAAATATTCCACTGAGCGCAATATAATCTGTTCCTTCCTCTCCCACTCACTCTTCCACTTCCCTGACTGTGGCTGAATATCAGCTGGGCTGTTTGACTCGCAGAGGCTCATTAGAAAGTCTGGTGGAAGCGGTAGGTTGGCACTCTGCAAAGATAGACAGAGGGCAGCTTCATGGCTTTTACAGAGAGATGACTCACTTCTGTGGATTTTGGATGGAGTCACTGGCTCTTCTTCTGACTGCTGTTCAGACTTTATCCTACTCCACAGAACATTTATATTCCTTTATGCCAGGAAGTGACACTGGCACAACCTGACCATGAGATTAAACTGCTTTATTCCAGGAATATGCACTGTAAATGGAGTGAGCAACAAGCCTGACAACATCAATATGGTCATTACTAATGTTTTTGTTTTTGCTTTGTTTTTAGCATGGGGAAGATCCTGATGCTGTTCAACACTCTCAACCATGTTGGATTAGTATTTTTTGTGAGACCTCTGTATGATTAATTTATTTCAAGGTGCAGTATATACAGTCTAATGTGTTGCTGGATCTCTGGATTGCCATGCAATAGATTTCATTAGTTTCCTTACAACAGGCTTCTGCTGAAATTTTCTGGCCCAGAAATTGGCTTTATTCTGCATTAGAGCCGAACAGCTGCTCTTTGACTCAGCATAAGTCCTGTTAAAACCTTGAAGGCATACATAAGGGAGAATTTTTGTAAGCTTCTGTTCATTGTGTTTGAAATTTCTGAAAATGAGAGCTCTAAAACCCAAACCAAATCACTGGCTGTTCCTTTAAAATAAGTGCTGACATTAAAAAAAAACCCCACTGAGATATTAATTTCCAAAAGCCCTGCTGAGAGGAATTTATTCCCATTATCACAGGTTTTACATTCTTCTAATAATTTAGAAAAATCATGCCCAGATGTGACATGACTATGAAAACACTCACTGTCACTCATATGCCAAGCTGCTTAATCCTTTTACGTTTATGGGGAAGCTGTGCCTATCTCAGTTGACGCAGCTATCAATCAATCCATCTCAGGGCCATGCTAACCAGTAAGCCACCGTACCACCCACTCTGCCAAAATACATTCGTTCATTTATTCATTTTCTGAACTGCTTATTCCTAATTAGGGTTGCGGGGGCCAAAATACATATTTTCACAAAATGACAAAATTTCTTTAGCATGTTGTCATAATTCACCTTCATGATGGTTCATAATCACCAGAATTGATTAATTCTTTTTAAAGTGTACAGTCCAAAATAATTTCCATTGAACGAACTGCCAACAAAATATTAGAAATAACTGTAATTATAACATCTGGGAGCCCGTCTCCTTGGTGGGTCTCCTTGCTCATTCCGAACAAAGCTTTTAATCCGTCCAACCTGAGGTCATTGTTTCATAATAAAATACCTGTTCAGTCTCACTTAGAAATTCAAAGCTGGCACTTCTTCTTAATTACACACGTGGGGTTTTCTATCCCTTTCTCTTTCCCTTTTTCTTTCTTTTAGTGCTGCTACTTTGAAGGTGTAATGCCATGGCCTCTAAATGAGTCTTAAAATAGTCCCGTAAGCCAACCTGGCATCACATGTTAATATTATCATACACTAGAGTTTAAGCTTTCACCACTTTCAAGGAACTGAAACTCTTAACTGTGAAGGATATTATCATCCATTAGAAGTAATCTCTTTTGTTGAGGTGGGTTATAAAAAGGCAGACAGTGATTAGCCACAGTTATATTCATAGCATAGCATTTTCCTTCACACCAACCATGTTCATCAATTCCTCTTTACCACTGAACACCATACTCATTGATGGAGAAATGAACCTATCCCACACACACAGCTAGAAAAGCTTTATAAGATATAAGAAGAACTATAGTTTCTACTTGGTTTTTAAGTGCTCCAGTTTAAATGCTTATCATATAATACAAATATTGTTCATCTAAATGTTTTCTCAAAATTAATTTAATATTTTATTAAATATTAAAATATTATTGATTTTATTTTATTTAATTAATTAAAAAAATTAAAGTGCGGACCAAACAGATAATGGGAACACTTGAATTTTGAAAAAATAACTGATAAGGTGGTTTTGCAAAACTGAAAAGGAAACATTTTTTTCAGTCTATGGTGGCACAGTGGCGCAGTAGTTAGCACATCCGCCTCACAGGAACAAGGTCCTGGGTTGGAGTTTCAGGCTCGAGGAAAGCATGTCTGTGTGGCGTTTGCATGTTTTTCCCGTGCCTGTGTGGGTTTAATTCAGGTATTCCAGTTGGACCCAGAGTCCAAAGACATGCATATTAGGTTAATTGGCTGATCCAAACTGCCCCTGGCTGATGTTGTGTGTGTTCCTCTGTGAGGGACCCTGCCTTCACCCAGAGATGGCTAATATAGGCTCCAGTCTATTACGATGACCTGATTTGGTGAATGGATGAATGGATAGATTTCTGAGTTTAAGTAACATGACACGACAGGTTATTTAAAATCAAGTCACATTTTGTGTTTTTCATCCCCATATTTAATTTATATTATTAATTTAATAAATGACTTTTGAAAGCACTTTAATCACATGACATTACTCAATGGAATCTGATCATTTGCTATAGTGCTTTTTAATAATTGAAAAAGAAAATGACCTGTTTTGTGCAAAACTGCGATGGAATCACACCTACTGTATAAAAAAGACAGTAGGAGTAGAATAGCTGTAACTAGTTATTGAGCCACTGTCATTGCTGTTGGTGACAGCGTGAGAGCCCGCATCCCTGATGCCACAGTGCCATGGAATGAAGATGAAAGTGAGGTGTATGCTGTAATCAGATTGTCTCCTGCAGTTGGGCCTTGTATTCATCTTGTGCCAGCAGCCGAGCAGCCCAGGCCCTGGAGCAAAAACGCCGCACCACATAAATCACAATCGTCCTGCAGTCAGCTCTCATTCCCACCACAGCACTGAGAGGCCCAGCTCAGCCTAGCAGAACCGTGCTGTAAGCAGACCTGGGTTACACACAACCAGGTCTATTCCTTATTTACACACCCTATTGTTGTTTTTTTCACTTAGAAAGGCCTCAAATCAAGATGGATTTCTTGCTAACAAGCTAATGATTTTGTCTTCATGGGAATCATTGGAACTTTTGTGGTTGGGTTTTCCACTGAGACCGAACAAGAGCACAAGGCATGCCTTGCCAAGGTTGGTTTTACTTTCTGCTTGACTGGCCACCATGGATGAAAAAGTCACCAGTTACTACAGAAGTGTGTATTGTAGACTCTATCACGGCAAACATAGTGTGAAAATTTCCAGGTGCACTTACTTTTTGCATATATTTTAAATTCCTGACCGCAGGTGAATATGCCAGGTAGCTTTGTGATATGCTATTCAATATGGTCACAACCTAGACATCTATCTGAGCAAAGCTGCAGGAGCAGGAAAAAGACATCTGCTGCCCTATCTGTCCACGCTAGCTCTCACACTGCATAAGAACACACCTAGCCCGCAGCCTCCGTTCAGCTGCCATGAACCGTGAGCAAGTAGAGAGATTTACTCTGGCTTCCTTTCCACAAGCCAGCTGCTTTCCATATGGCAATGAACTAGCTGTTGAAATGTTTAGTAATATATGGAATATGCATCTTTTTCAGCATGCCACCTGACTGGTGAGTATTTCTGTTAAAAGCCAACCGAGCCCTGGGTACAAATTCACTCTCACTAGTTCTAATGGAAAAGTAAAAGAAATAACTACTACAGAAACTGAAAATGTATAAACATAAAGTAAATACACATATAACAAACTGGTAAGGTGGTATGAAGTATATGGTATTTCATAGTTTTTTTTTTTTTGCAGCATATCCTCTATCCACTGAATCTCTGTGTATTACTGTCACTGTCACTGTACTGAGAAAAACCCTCTTATATAGAACTCTAATGTCATGTGCTGAAATCAAAAAACGCCTCATGTGGTTTTGTGTGTGTGTGTGCATATATATATATATATATATATATATAGCCGTGGAAAAATTAAGAGACCACTTATAATGGGAATATGCATCAAAACTGGTCTCTTAACTTCTGGCTATATATATTCATTCGTAAATTTCTGAAGCACTTAATCCTAATAAGGGTCACAAGGAGGCTGGCCCCCATCTTAGCCTACTCTGGGCAAGGGCAGTGTACACCCTGGACAGCTCACCAGGCCATCGCAGGGCAGAAATATGCTGACGGCAATGCCGCCTAGTCTGACAAAAGTCAGCAATGTAAATATGTATCTAACTTTTTAGGCACATGCAAAGAAATGCTGTCGAGTAAAGATATACTTACATAAAAATAATAGAATTTAATTAAATGTTTCTACATAAAAAATTCTATAAATCAATAATAAATTTATTTTTAATATATATTTATATAATTTAATATAAAATAAAGAAACAAAGTCAATATTTGGTGTGATTACACTTTTTAGGGACAGTTTGTGCAGTGTTACGGGGTAATGAGTTATAAGTTTCACCCAGCGCCCTGTAGAACTAGCCACAGGTTTTCTTGGAGATTCTGACTGTTACACTTGCTTCTTTATTTTCATGCAAAGCCCAGCAGCCTTCATTGTATTTTTGTCTGAAAAGTGATTTCCTGCTAAAACACTGCTTTCTTTATTGACATATAAATCTTTTTTTTTTTTTTTTGGAACATTTAGTTTTGGAAAATGAATCTTTGGAAATTTAAATGTTTTTTATTGACTTGCTAAAGTACAACTCATACAATGAAAATCTATAGTTTATGCTATAAAAATTGGTGCGCTAGACTTTAGAACGGTAACCACTAGATTCTAATAATAATGGTTAGATTACAAAGATGTGCGGAAGAGAACTTATTTACCTACAATTTTGGTATAACATTAACAGTTTTACTTATGTATACTTATGTTTACTTTGAGTTAATCCCCAAATTCTTTACTGCATAAAACATAGCCCTATCTGTGATAAACCAGTTTTATGTTAAATATCTTCTGTTTGGACTTACAAAAGACATGCAGTACAAAGTTAGTGATGGAAAGATTTAAGTTATTTTTGTAGCTGACTTCAAATCAGATGTTATTTTAAGGATGTTTTCTTTCAGACCACAAAACTTATGGAGAGTATGCAAATCAATTATGCAACACTTCTTAATACAGCTTGTGCTAGTCAGGTTTTTGTTAATTGCAGTTATTAAAAAAAAGAAAAAAGCACAGTCAATTTTTGAGCTGTTGAGAGAGCAAGAGAGACACTCCACTTGTGTTAATTTATTTGGAATGACAGGGAAAGACAATATGCAGAGCATTCTCTACTTGTTTGTGGTCCTACACCATTTCGACCCGCTCTTGATAGAGTGCAGTGGATTGGGCAGCATGGTGTTGAAGTGGTTAACACAAACTCCTCACAGCCAAGGGTTCCAGGTCCTGGGCTCTGCTAGGGCATTTCTGTGTGGCGACTGCATGTTCTCCTCGTGCTTGCTTGGGTTTCCTCAAGGTTCTCCAGGTATTCCGGTTTCCTCCCACAGTTTAAAGACATGCACATTAAGCTAGTTGGTTATGTTCCCCATTGCCCCTAGGTGTGAGTGTGAATGGTTGTGTGTGTTGGTCCTGCAGTGGATTAGCAAGCGGTTCAAGGTGTATCAGACTTTTACCCAGAGTCGGTTGAGATAGGCTCCAGCCTCCCTGCAACCCTAGTAGGATTAAGCAGTTTGGCAAATAAATACATTTTAAATAACCCATAGGACAGGCCACTCCCATTGTTGCTTTTTCAGGATTGCAGCTTCATACTAATTTAACCCTACTTATTAATTCCGGACTTTAACGACACTGAGTGATAACAAGTCTCCTAATACCTAATACTCCTAATCTCTCTTAATATGATCGTTTCCTTGTGCAATATTGTATGTTTGCGAATGTGCCAAATAAAACACCAAGATGTGAATGTGCGTGGAGCTTAAGGTGATGAAGCTTCATAGTTTTCATAGTTTCCCGGATCACATATTTACTTTATGAGATGAAGTGGAGTATTAGTACACAATGCTGCATGTTACAAGCCCCTCAGCAAGGGCAGATCTATGCTTCAATTATCACCTGGAGTCTGCAGGAAATGAGCTTCCGGAACACTACAGTCCATCTCAGCTAAACGAAAACAAGGCCCATACACCAGACTGGTCACAATGTCACCTGAGACCAGACACCTTTGTTTGCTTCAGTCCTGATAAGAGATAAGACAGAGACACTAGCAGACACCTGCATCCCTAAAGGCTAATTCAACTCTCATTAACATGCTGCTTGAGTCTTAACTGGAGTCTCCTGTGCATCAGTGCAATACTGCGAAATAATAACCAACTATGAAGGGTGTCATGCTGTGCATTCAGAAAATCTGCACATCAGTTACAGGTGCCAGGGCATGAATAAAGTCAAATGGACATGTCAAGGTGTTTTAGGAAGCACAAACAGATGATTAAAAATGTCACGCTAAGGTTAGAAGGACTTTCAGCTTTTCCAACATGTTATACTATGTTGCTCAGTCTGGCATTTTTTTTTTCACCCCAGCTCCTGCATTATCAAAGGCTTTCAGAGGGAGGGAAAGAGGGAGCAAGTGACATATAACAGGATGGGGAAAAGGGGACAGAAATCCATGGTGCAGTCACATCAGTAATTAACAGATGCTTTGGCTCGGCCTTAATTTATTATGCAGTGCTCTTAGTGGCCCTGCCCCCTGACACTCAGCAGAATGAGATCAGCTCCCTGCAGACACCCTGCATCTGAATAGAGCTCTTTCTGCTTCTGCTCAATCGTTTTGTGTGTGTGTGTGTGTGTGTGTGTGTGTGCGTGCGTGCGAGCGTGTGTGTGTGTGTGTGTGTTTGTAAGGCAGAGGAACCATGTCGGCCTCAGTAGACTGACTGTACCCCACAGATAGGAGGAATCCTTTGTGTGCCGTGGAAGTACTCGAAAATCACAAAGGTACAAATCTCATTTAGTGTCAGTCGATTGTGCTAGCTGCTCGATGCAGAATGAGCGGGGAGAAAAGGGAGGTCATAATAACGCTGGTTTAGCTTCTGATTCAGGCTCCCATCTCACCATCCTGCAGGGCTTGCGCCTGGCTTCATGCTGTGTGCTAAAATAGCATTTAAAGACTTTAGCCCTGCTGGTGTAAACATATTTGCTGTGACACGGATTTTCACAGCGGATATCTGGATCAAAACATTGAAATGCTAAAGCATAACTGTTGTTTGTGGTATAAATAGCGAAAGGATTTTTTTGTGTTCATGGGGTTCACTTATAAAAGAGGGAAGGGATATGAAAGAGTGAGAGATGACTACATGATGTCTGCAGATTAGGGTGGTTAGTTTCTATGACACTCAAACACATATACAAGTTATACACATAGTTAGCATTTAGCAAGATTTTTGCAGTTTGTGCAAAAATGATCACTTTATTATACTGCAACCACAGTATGCGTGATCTGATTGGCTGTTGAGAGGGCCGTAATCCCTCAGTAGTTGTTATGTACTCAAGAGTAGCGTAGAGTAATACCTTAACCATTGCTGTTATGGGGATGGCAAATAGTTTGGTGAGTTTTTTGGTGAAAAAACAGCAAAGCAGACAAATCAAATGCAACGAAAAGCATAAAATTTAAGCTGAATGTAATTTTTAAAAATTTCAGGTATTACAATACTATATTCTAATACACATTGTGTGAAATCATTGTGTCTTATTTTTTTCCCTTTGGCTGTTTAAATAGAACCTTATCAGTTTCATATAACTTTGATATTCAAAATGATGCGTAGAGAAACCTTTTAATCCGATTCGCATGCACCCCTGACCAAGTTGCTCCCACAGCTATTTTTGTTTTCCTATAAAACCAAATAAACTGAACTTTATCCTTGCCCTGTGTATCCTTTTAAATGGTGTTCTTTCATGTGTGTCTGTATGAAAGAGCACGTTCCATACCACAGGCTGCACATCTCTTTTCAATCCCACCTGGCTAATTTAAAACCTGTAGTAGCCTGTGTTTGTTGTCAGAGGATGCAGATTCATTTCTGAATGCTAGTGAAGGGTTGAACACAATGGAAAATCCTCCCAGGTGTAGGTGCTGTAGACAGAGCATCCACCATCCAAAGAAGGCTGGTGATTAAGTTTTAAAGTGGGCTCTGTTGAAGGGTACGAGCTTCCGCGCTGCATGCTCTCAGTTCTAGAAACAACTTTTCCATGTGAACAGCTGGGTCATCCATATACAAACACTGTTCAGCATTTGAATAATGATTCCCCTAAATCAATTTAGTTTTTATGTCTTTTTTCATTAATTATCTATTTCAAAAATTATATTCCTGCAAACTGGGGTCACAGTAATGCAGTGGTAAGCACTGTCACCTCATAGAGAAGGTTTGGGGTTCGAATTTCGGCCAGGTGCGTCTCTGTGTGAAGATTTCATGTTCTTGCTGTGACTGTCTGGGTTTCCTCTGGATGCTTCAGTTTTATCCCATAGCCCAACGACAAACACATTAGGTCACCTGGCTAATCTAAATTGTCTACAGGTATGAATATGAATGTGAATACAAAGTTTATTTAGAGCGCACACTGATTCAATGCCAGAGGCAACTGGAATTGGTTAGAGCTAACCATGTATAAGCAGCATAGATAATGGATGGATGAAATGATTAAAAA
>JBCNYG010000022.1:16086285-16100514 GCA_039654305.1 Porochilus rendahli | reverse complement strand
GGTTCTTTTACATGCCCCTCACCATAGACAGTGAGAGACATGGCCGGCCTTTGATAACCCAGTTAGCTGCACTGGGGCTCCCTGAACCACTGTTTCACTATTTCAGCACCAAAAAAAAGTCCATTGATGGGATAACCTGTACATTCAGGTCACCTGCTGACTTTATTTTATTGCCACATAGCGTTGTTGAGCTTTGACCCGATCAATTGGAGCAGCAGCACCATGGTGATTACATGCTATAATCAAGGCTAAAGGTGGTCCAACAATTTTTTTTGGCCAGGCAGTGTACAGTTTTGATATATTTACATCCAGGGTGCACTATCAACTCCAATTCCCCCTAGACGTCATCTACTGTAATAATAAGGATAAATGTTCTTTATAAAAACAAACAACACTTCCACTGTGAATGCCCATCTCAACTGACAGACTCTATTCATTTAGAATAAAAACATACAAAAACAGAGCATGTGCTGCTGGCAAACTTACTCCAACTGGACCATTTTAAACACAACCTTGTTTTCAGTCAATTAAACTCGCTGTGAACCAAATCGCATTGGGGTGGCCAGAGAGTTAGCAAATGCAATATGGTTAATGGCATCATTTAGCAGAGAACGGCAGCGTGGGCACTGGATGCAAGAGCGCTTCAGTAGGGCCTACTAAAGGGGAAAGAAAGAGAAACATTACAAAGTGTAATTACTTTAAGCACCATTAGGAATGCAATAACTTGGAGGGGGAAACAAAGTCCAGCTCTGTTGTAGCACGCAAAGTGGAAGTAGCAAAAGTAATAGTCCTTTTTATCTCTGTCTGTTTCAGATTAAGCAAGCTGGGATAAAATCGAAGCCTCTTATCTTTCTGCTTCAACTGCCATCGATGTGGTGGACCTACCATGATTTCAGGGGAAATCTTCTTCTGCTTGGCTGCAGGCAAAAGATCATATCCTTTCTCATATATTCCTTTGTATTTATATATCACTGAAGTCGTATACATCTGTCCACTTCTTTAAAACATGGACGTTGACAGCAGTATGTAAGGCACCAACATTTGGGGTCAGAAGTTTGCCAACATTCATAATGGACAATAAT
This sequence comes from Porochilus rendahli, assembly GCA_039654305.1. Classification (NCBI taxonomy): domain Eukaryota; kingdom Metazoa; phylum Chordata; class Actinopteri; order Siluriformes; family Plotosidae; genus Porochilus; species Porochilus rendahli. Next base: position 16,099,432 of record JBCNYG010000022.1, on the reverse strand, counting down.
ACTGGGCTGTCAGGGTTCCCTTGTTTCCCTATTATTTTCCTGGGTAACAATGTTTGTACAACATCCATCTTTAATAGAAAGAATGACAAGAATTTTAATTTGCATCGCACCGCATGGTCAGGTTCTTGCATATGTGGTGGATTTACTTCCCCCTCGCTCATCAGCTCACACATTCAGGTCAAATGCTCTAATAAAAAAAAAAAAGTCCTATACATCTGGCCCAAGTCCCACACATAGCAAGCTTTTAAGGCTGTCGCAGAGACTGTGGAATGCTGAAATACAATTATAGACATGTTATCAGTTTAGTCAGGCGTTGGCTGCATTTTCTGGACGTATGTTAGTTTTGGGTTTGTACGTCTGTTTGGATTTTTTTTTTCCATTTTATGCTCTTATTGGATCTTTTTAAAGCACGTTGTGACTTCTGTCTGGAAAATTCCATATTAGTACATTTTAGATAAATATACACTCATTTATTTAAAGTTGATATCACAATTAATATTTGTTTTATTGTCCTTTTGCAAGGGTGGCCCGGTGGTTGAGTGGTTTAGCATGTCCCCCTCATAGTAGTAAGCTCCTAGAATCTGTAAAGTTTTTCTTGGCATTCCAAAAGCAACTCGATGGGAAGACGCTTTTCCCGCATCAATTTCCCACAGTGCTTTGCTCACACGGCCTTTAACATTAGTCTACTTTGTGAAATCTTGAGTGTAACATGCCATGGCATTCATATGGTCACTTTGAGAAAATTAAAGGTGTTCACTGGGAGGATTCTGAAACAGTCATGGAAAAAATTCAGGAGAGAGAAGTATGGCAAGGAAGGGGGAAATGGGCCAACTGTAATCGATAGCACCTGCCAGTTATGGTCTGCATCTTCATTCTCTCGTTACTCTTGTTATACTCCAGGAGAAGTCTTTTCCCTTATAGAACACCGGTAGTGCAGTATAAAACCTGCACAGAACAGGATTCTTCTTTTCTTAATGCCTACTTTGTTGCTGCAGCCCAGATAGAGTGATGCCTGGGTAAAATCCTTGGCTGAGGCTCAGGTGGGCTTTTGGAGGCCAAGATAGGCCAAAAGCATTCAATCTCAGCTGAGCTGCTTCGGCACAGCTACTTAAAAGTAGACACGGAAGCACCACTGTGTAATCACACTTGCAATGAGTTGTCTCCAGTTATTTGAGTGCTCTCAGACAGATGTTTGTTGGTTTTGTCTCTATAACAGCTCTGGAAAAGGGTCCGGGAATGAGAAAGCGGGCTCCAGCGGGACACCACCCACAGCACTGGGTCTCAGAATAAATCAATAAGGACATGGCGATGCGTAAGCGAGGAAAGGAAGGAGATGGAGTTTACTCTGCTGACGATAGATGGGAAAATTTCCTGGCTTCAATCGCCATGTGGGACCAGATAGCAAGCCTAATGTATGGGCTGTACAGAAACGGTAAACTAAGCAGAGAATAAAAGCAAAATATCCTTCCCATCACAGCACATGAGCAGACAGAGACTGAGGGGAAGAATATATATGTGTTCCCTACCAACATTTTTATGTAATAAACCCATTAAGTTACTTTATTTGTTCATTTTGCAGCAAAATCACATTTGTCAGGAGTGGCTTTGTAGAGCATTCACCATTACTGAAGCCTCTTAAATATAATAGGGAAACATGGATTGCTTTCAAGCAACACATTCATAACAGTATTCCATGCAAAATTGGTTTAAACTGAGACGGACACCACGACTTCTGCATTAAATGAAGGACAAAGAAATGATACTGAACAAAGTAAGCCAAAGGAGGACTTTAAATGAAAACAATTCCCTTACAATATATTTACTAATCAGTGTTATGGTGATTAAAAATTGATGGTCCAGATAAATATCTATGTGACACACAACAACAGACACAAGCTGTTATCTAGTTTTTAGTTCTTAATCATTTCTGACACCAAGAACAAAATGACAGTTTGACAGATGGGAAAGATTAGAAAAGCCCAAAGACCAAGTAATTATTCCTGGAGAAAAGTACTGCCAGGGTTTTTATAGATACACACATAAAAAAAATAAAAACAATTCTCCCTTTATTTTTAAACCACTTCTTTTAAAAAGCTCGGCCGTAATGGAGGAAGGTGCTACTTGAGGTTAAAGCACTTTCCTGAAGGTCACGGTGAAAATGGCTTAGAAGGAAAAAAAAAAATGACAAGGACATTTGAACCGGTGGCTTCATGCCAACATTTCTGCTGACCCCTGGTTGAACCACTACTTGTTACTTTGAGATAAATCACCGTGGAATGCATGAATGCTATAAAGGAAGTTGCATTGGTCAACCTTGAAACAGGATTTCTTTTAAAATCTCCCAAGCTTATCCCTCAGTACAACTCAGTGCAACTTTTCTCTTGCTATCTCTGGTTCCATCAATTTTGTCAAGTCCCAAGGAGACCCCGGTTATCAGCACTTTAAGCAAGACCGACAGGCTTTCAGCAGATTAAACACAGTTCACAGTCTTTCTTTCATTTGTCTTTTGTGCATCTGACTCACCACATCACCACAGATGTTTAAAACAACTTTATTAAGATTTTTTTTTTTCTTTTTTTGAAACATCGACTTGTACATTTCAGGTCATACATCACACGTATACAGAGGTCATCTCGAAGCCTGCGAGATCAACATGCTGTGATTCAATTATGCCTGAGACTTTATCTAGGCAGTATATATAAGGGAAGGTTTGCTTTGCTCACAGTGATCACTACTGAGGTTGTAGTGGCTATTTGCATGTGTGGGTCATGGATGCTAATGTACGGCAAGCAGGCTCGTGACAACTGCCAGCACTGGATCATAAATTAGCAACAGCCGCAGTACTGGAAGCCAAAGTGAGTGTAGATGGCAGTGATATTTACGAGGGGGCAGATGAGGATTATGGATTATGTTTTTGGTGCAGATGAAGTCTGATCTCAGGGCTGTCTGTGCACTCGAATAGGAGGATTGTTGACACAGCGGTTGATGCACACGGGCATGTGAGTGTTTGATTGGCCATGAACCGGGCTGCCAAACGCAGCAGATGTCAGATGGCTGCTGTTTGTACGTACATATACACACACACACACACACACACACACACACAATTCATGGCATTCCACTCACTGCTAGTACACTGCTGTAGCTTCTCAATCATACAGGTCATAGTAATCCTAAAAAGCTTGACTCAAGCCAACTGGACTTCTTACTTAGTACTGTGGGTTTTTTTTTTTTTGAAGTATCATTTTCAATCCAAAAAGCCTCAACAGTTAGACAAGGGGGTTGGGAGGTTGGAAAAAAACCCCACAGACAAAAGAAGTCCAGTTTCCTTGACTCAAGCTTTTTAGGACTGACTGCTAGTGTTATTACACACTACAGCAGCTTATCTTTGCTTGAATTACACAAGGGGTGGAGTTGAGATGAATGATTTGCCAGATCTTCCTTCAGCACTCGCAAACTGACAGTGCACATCCTCTGAACTCACGCGCAGCTCTACCTCAGTTTCTCAAACAAACATTCAAACAGTACAAGAGGCAATGGTGAAAGAACACAGCGTTGGAGTACGTACGTTAAACCTTCAGCGGAAGGTTGCAGAACAGGAGGCCCTTTGGCCATTTTCATCATTCCAGAAAGAAGACAGAGAGAAATAAGAACAGTGAATGGAAGAAGCATGTAAGCAATAAAGGGTTGAGATTGGTGTGACACTCAAGAGAATTAAGCTGCAGCCAAAACAAAGGCAGGATAACAATTACATTTGATGCATGCAATGCTGAGGCTCCAGCAACAAAACTGATCACACTAATGGGACATGACGGATTAGATATCTACAGCTGATGCTTGAATTTCAGCACAGGATTTAAATTCCTAATAAGTATTTTACCCGAGTATATCGTCTAGACTGTTTTATCACTAACAAATCGCTATGAGCTACACTGTGCACCAGTTCTACACTGCTACAAAACACTTCATACAGTATATTACACATTATGTGTTACACTAGGATGTAACAGCGGAATATTCTAACAATAGATAAATACAACTTCAAGGAAATAACTGAAGTAACTAAATATATTATATTTAGAATTGCAACTATGGCAAAATAAGATAATGTTGGATACTTCACTTCCAGTAAAGAAAATATTTGCATGTTATGTGCAAACTACGGGATACTACTGTCCAAAACATCAAGACCAGCTTGACAATCAGGGAAGACAGATATGGGTGTGGTCAGAGAAATAACGCTCAACTTAGTCACAAAATAAGGACTCTGTATTTAAAAAAACCCCAATACTGTCAGTTCTGTATGGATAGTGCTTTAACCTATCAGCGCCTTTGCCATTGTGATTTCAGTGATCCATAAATAGACTGCTAGATGCTATTTACTCAGCCATGATGCATACCAGCAAACTAATGACCTCACACCCAGCAAACAGCACAAATGGATGTGTAATGGAACCTGTAACTCCTTACATTACAACTTAATGTTAACCCAAATGTGTCCTAGACATTTAAGATTCTTCAAGGTCCAGCAAGTTCGATTTATTTTTTCTTTCCAGTGAAAGACAGCTCTATATTGCACCGAGAGCGTACGGTTCCTCGAAGACGGACTGCTCTTCAATCCCCCTTGCAAACAGCTTGATCAACTGGCAGTGCACGCTGGAAAGACAGAGACGGAGAGAGAAAAATCTGTCAAATGTCCACTAGATAAATAGAGCATTTAAATATACGGACACAATTAGATGAATGGATAAGGAGGGAGTGGCCACTGCTAAGATAGGGGTCTTAAAAAGTTCACTCATGTAATGAGGCAAATATAAACATGATGTGCCTGGACGGCTGCAATGCTGCCACTGCTGTTTACAAGCCTGAAGCCATTCCGCACCACCAGATGGTCACAGGTCTCGCACTGAATATTTATTACTGTATTTCATTACAACATAAAAAGATGCTTATTTAGTAATATCATGAATGCTAGGACAGCACAAGTTTTACTACCTAAAACTTGTTTTTTGTACAATGTAATACTAACAGACAGAAAGAAAACAGTTTGGTATGTTAATCTACAGAATTACAAACTCAAAGCATAAATGATAAAACATGTATTGGCAGAACTATTATTTATGTGTAATAATCACTGCAATCTAAATTATAGGCTTACTTAATACGTATTTCACATGGATGCTCTGCAGATGCCCATAGTACAGTATACTAGATATCGTATCTGTGTGAGATACTCACTAGCATTCTACTGAAAGAAAATATTAAATGGTGGCCACAAAAAATATTTCACTTCTGTGAAGGTAATTTATTTTAATTTTTTTGTACTCGGGTTCAGCCAGGTTTTCGTGGTGGCATGCAGATAATTTGTACATAAAAAAAATCCTCACAATCAAAAATTAAGTAACTGATTAAAATACCAAGTTTTGGGTTAGCCGACATTTTATAATCCAATTGCAGAATATAAATCATTTAGGTGGGAATCAGTAAAAAATTTAATAGGAATCTTCATTAGATAAAAAAATATGACCGGGCAGCTTTTCATTTCAGGATCAAAAATGTCTTTAAATAAAGAAGATAGGACAACTCATCCTAAAGATATTTCAGTTTTACTTTATGTGAGAAGAGTGCCAATTGGGAACCATGAATTCAAGAAAATTCTGACCATTAACCAGGACTGGCGCCAGGCTTGGCAATGAAAAGTGGGCACGTCCATAGCTGTCAAACAAGATCATTAAATCAGTATTCAACACTGATGGTGAATACCTGAAATAAAAACAAGTTAATCTTCATAAACTGTATCAGAACAAAATTAAGTGCTCTATGAATGGGATTTTACTTGCGTTTGTTCATCCTATACTCTTTCTTCATTCGTGTTAAACCTGCAGCTGTCCTTGCACACTTGCTAATTAATGATCCAACAACCTGGAAAGCTGAACATGGTCTTTTAAGATTTTTAAAGATACATCATTTCTATTACCTTGCTTTTCTAAATGCATCTTGTTTAAATATTTCATTAAGGGCTAAACAGTAATAATAATAAATGTGGTCAGTGGATTGGTTTTACAATTTCAATTACTTTTGCCCCAAGGTGAGTTTAATTTTTAACCTGCCACCTACAGTTTTTAAGTACTGCAAACATCAATTCTCTGTAGAGATATTCCATTTGTGTTGTGCATGTTTATGAGATGAAAATGTAATCACCTTACAATATTTATTTATTAAACTGCATGGTGTGCTTGGATTGGGGGTTTTTGCGTTATGGTTGCCAGTTTCAGTCCTGTCATGCTCTCCCACACACATTTTAAGCGCAAACAAATTAATTAAAAACATCCAAACCTCAAATCTCTCCTCAGCCTGATCTATATTCTTGTGCCAAGAGCCGCCACCGACACCAAACTTAAACCATCCACGCTGTCTGTGGAACTTTGGAGGATTTAGAATTTAATTTCCTCTAACTGCACAGAATGAAACATGTTTAGCGCTTAGGTGAGACAATCCTCTTCATTGCTCCCTGTCTTACAGCGCATTGTTCATCTCTACAGTTCATTTGCTGAATCGTTTGAAGAACAACTGGTGAGGAGGGAAATGTCAATAAATGAATGGGCCTGAATTTTAATTAAAAGGGAGTAAGCTTTAAGCAGTGGAAAGGCCATTAAATTACAGGACATTAGACAGCTATGCAACACTGACGGGATAAATGGGGTGTGAAATAAATGTTGCATTGAGGAAAGCCATCATGCTACATAAAGATTTTCCTGTGATAATCGAGTGCTGTTCCACTCACTTTCTGTTACACAAATAACTTTTTTTTTACACCGCAATAGCGGTGCGGTCTATCTCACAACTGAATTGGGGTTGTAATATTCCATCGAAAGCGGTTCGTCCCAGCTCCAAGTGATTAACTTATCAAAGCTACAACGGAGCACTGAGGTAATTGGGATTTTAATGCTCAGAGAAAACGTTGCCATCTTGATAAATCTGACAATGAAGTAGCAGCTCATTACATACCCATTCCTTACACCTTTGTTTATTTGACAATTTATCAGGTGCATTTACACTACATACACATACACTTTGTATGAATTTGATTACTGACTGTCGCCCATGTAGCCCTCTGATGTCATAGACAATACATAAATGAAAGAGTGGTGATAATTTTATAACCTCTAAAGCTATGACGTTCTGAAAAGTGCAATATGTAAACAGAACTACCCCAGTCTATACTCAGTATGGTTCCATGAGGCTGTTTTACCTGACTTGAATGGCAGCATGGGGCAGGATTTCTCCATCACAGTTCCAGCTGCTGTGTGCAAGGCTGCAGCTGCACGCTGGGTGCTCTCTACATATCTGGCTAAAGAAGCGTTTCGGACCCGAGCCCTCAGCACCCCGCAGCTCCAGCTCAGAGTCAGTCTCCTCATACCTGGGTGTGAAGCGGAACTGTCGCACGCGGTACACTTCCACAAACGGGTGGTCAAACTGCAACACACATACAAGCACACACACTGACATAAGAGACTACATTTAGCATATGGTGGGTCATGTGTCAGCTTTATGTCGAAAGCTTGATTCACGCAGGGCCGAACGAATTGTAGTAGTTCATCTTTGACCTGTGGATGGCAGCTTGATGCTTCTTTTTGTTCAGTTAGCAATATTAAAAATGACACCGTTTCAGCAGCTGGGTTCCATCAGCTTGGGGGAAAAAAAAAAAATCAAGAAAAAGTGTTCAGAAAGTTTAAACAGTTTGAGGAAAATTGCTTACAACACATGCATTGTTGCAGCCTGGTCTTAGCATGCATTCATTTTAGAGAGATGCTAATTTAAGGAAATAAACGGGACATGAGGACGTAGGGTAGCTGGGAAAAAGATTTTTCTGACAGGCAGTATTTTTGAGTTTAATTTGAAGTGACTGAGGAGATTAAAGCCAGATGAGAAAGAAAATGAAGGTAAGAAACTTTAATGTTACCCAGTTAGTATCTGCTGATGACATCTATCCCTGGAATTACATTATTAAAAATAATAAGTGTCACCCACTTCTGGACTGGTCCATTTTCATACAGTATGGATGTCCGGTGAATTATGGGGTTAAATATTACTGAACAATAAATAATATATATATTTACACATACATACATACACACACATGTATATATATATATATATATATATACATACACACACACACACATTTATATTTATATATTTATAAATATTTAATATATACAATATCTTGGAAGAAACTCTTGATCGTGTCGTACTCTGCCATCCCATAGATTTTAATAAATGCCTACGATGATATTTTTAGTACACTAACTGAAGTTAAGCCCAGATGTCATCAGATATCAGTGTTGATATTATGAGTTCCCCATGCCTGATCATCTGTCTCATGTCTGAGTTTGATTCAGAAATTGGGGAATCCTCTGTGCCAGTGGTATGAGCAAGGCTTAATTAGTCATTTATAAGTCACTTCAGGTAGGATTAGGGTAAAGCATGCATACTTTGAATATACAAAACATATCTGTTGAGCACCAGCGTCGTCTACTGGTGGCGTGGGAACATTGGCACTGAAACTGAGGGCTTCTGATTTATATACCTCGACACATGAGAACCAGGGAAACATAACCACAAACACTAGCAAACAGCTGTGTCCATCTAACTAAATTTTGATGGTAGGCTGATTTACCCATGATGCAAAAATCCCAAGACACAGACAGCTGAAAAAGGAAGCCAGAATGAGCAACTCTTTGGGGCAAGGGTTGGAAAGTTTCCCTCAATTACCTTAGAGATGAATCTAATTTTTCTGCCTTGTTGGTTTTATGGCTCATAAATCTAATGAAAAACTCTGAGCATGCATCTAGTCATATTAGAGGCTTTCCGAACCTGAACTGTTCCCTGGCAGTGAGATATATATTTTTTGCATACAATTGTGAGAGCAATAGAAAATCCCAAAAGGTTAACACCGGGTTTGGCATTGGTACTTGGACAGTGCAACCTAAATCTAGTGTGTCCTCCAACAGAGTAGAAAAATGAAATGTATTTAATTGTAATCCTCATGGCTCATTCATATAATTGCAAAACTGACTGTGACAGTAACTAGATGAAATCAAGCTAACACCAAGTAGGGAATAAAACACAATGTGGCATGAATTCACCAGAAAACAATGAACGACAGTCTTTTCCTTTAATAGTACTAGTAGATGTCATGATACCAGTGTGTAACATCATGTACCTGGTCATCTTTGTTGATGTGACGCAACAGGTGGCGGAAGAAGTCAAATCTTGAGCACTTCCGCACCAGGATGAGGTCAGCCGTACCATCGGCCAGGTGTGCGGAGGGAGAAAGGCCTTTGGGGCTTCGAGGGCAAGCACAGCTCATACATGCAGCATTGATAGCCAAAAACTTTCCCCTGATGACCTGCCATGCTCCCTTAGTCTCTGCAATGTAAAAACACACAGCTGTCGTTATTCGCCCTTGCACTTTAAGTAATCCGAATCTCAATTACTAGAAAGAAGAGGAAGAAACCAAGTGTTGTTCCATATGAAGACCTTACATGTTTTGGGTCAGGAAATAACCACTACTGTATTTACAGTATTGCTCCAATGTTTGAATGCTGAGCTCTACATAGGACCAGCTTAACCAATACATTCTCTCATGTTAATTAGTCCCTTTGCTTAGAGTCATGGATGTAAATGGATGATTCCCCATTATAACATCAGGCATTTTATACATCTATTAATTCACCAAAAGCCTTTCGACTCCATTATAAATTATTCAAAAATGTTATGTACTGTATGCATGTGGGACTGAAGTTGGTTTAAAAAAAAAAAAGTGTATTTCTTTATATCGAGGTCATTGAACCAAACAACTTGGAGATGAATCAAGCACTTTGTGTTGACTGTGTCTGACTGCGCACACAATGTCTGGTTAATGAATGCTTTTCAAAAACTGCTGTGCAATCTGTAATCATCAATCACACAATTTATTCTGAAAGTCCTAAAAGGAACAGAGAGAAGAGGTTTTATACAGCTGGGAAGAGGCAATATATTTTAATTGGAGCTTCCAGATTAAACACTTAAGCCAAAGGTCTCTTTTCTCATTCTGTATGCTTATGTTCATTTGCTGTTTTCAATGGCATGTTTCTAGGATGCTCATTAGGAAACAATTTAACATACATTTAACTTGTGCACGCACACACTCTGCCTCCAGTCTCCCTCTGAATCGCTTTCGTTACCAAGTCTAGCCATGTCCCAATAGCAATTAGAGACCTGAAGGTCTGTGCACATGTCTCTGCAAACAGCACTTATCAGTGAGTTACAGTAAACAGGCGGACCAGCCTGTAATGAAGGTGCCTGCTTTCAGACCTAAGAGACCGATAATAATCCATGTGAAGTTTGTTTGTGTGTGTGTGTGTGTGTGTGTGTGAGAGAGAGAGAGAGACAGAGAGACAGAGAGAGAGAGAGAGAGAGAGAGAGAGAGAAAGAGAGATTCTCGGAATAATCAGTGCAGGGCCAGATGGAACACCTGCATATCGGGAGTGGAGAATATATTTACTCACCCAAATTAGATGGAAGTGTGGGAACAATCAGAGCAGTGACTGAACATCCACTGCCCCTGACTCCATGCTCATTTCAATCTCTGTCAGTTACTTTCATGATTAGTATCTTAATGCTAGATTTTGTCAATCAGCCACAAAGCTTTTTTTTTGTTTGTTTTTTTTAGTTGTCACAGAAATGCCCCGTAAAAAAATGACCTTGAAGTCGTCAGCAGAACAGAAAAAGTTAATTGTTGTCTTTCAGCACTTGAACATATTTGGAGTTCCTGGTTCCATGTTTCTAACTCTGTGTTTGGTCATAGCCGTTGCACAAGCTAAATACTCATGCATTACAACTCCGAAGTATAACAGAGCTGCTTTCTTTCTACCTCGTGTTGCATGTGCCTGAGCAAAAATAGTTAGAGTCTAGTGCATCTAGCCAGAATGTAAGCCTCATGCTCTAGAAGAGCTATTGACATAGCTTGCACCTGCCATTGTGATAGTTTAAGGGTTGGATGAGCCCTAGCAATCTTATGCTAATGCAAACCATTGCTAATCATTCTGGGGTTTTAAATGAGCTAGAAGTGTGAAAGCAGCAATCAAGTGTATAAAAACTATAATTTGGCCTCATTTAAGATTCACCGTTCAATAGTATAAGAGGTGGATTCTCACCGGTATCTGAGACACTTTCCTCATCCATGGAAACCAGCTTGTCAGCTGAAGGCTGTCTGCAGATATGACACCTAAAAAAAAAAAAAAAAACCCAAGTCATTATCTATTATGTCTGGTATCAGAAACACCACCAAACACCAAGATCATTTGAGTGAATGGGTTAATGCTAAGCAAACACTGATTGATTGATCTGTTTCAAATGAATGACATTTTTTGAATTTCAAATAATGACATTTTTTTAAACCATCAGCTGAAGAACATGGGAAACCTCACCCAGACCGGCACTGTAGCTTGTCACGCGGAGTTCCTACGTTCTCATCAGCAGGAAGGAAAGAGATGGTGCCTTCATAGTAGCGATGTGATAGAAACGTTTTAACACCTGCCACAAACCAATATGGTCCCCATTGAAAATGACAGCAATTGAATGGATGACAGCAATCGGAGTAGCTTTACTGCCCTAAACCCCCCCATCTCTCCCAGTCTGTTATTACGGAGGTCTTTCTGACCTGAGATGTTGTAGCGAGTTGGGCCCATCCAACGTTTTCTCTCGCTGTCAGTCAATACATCGCCGTAGAAACCGTAACCAAGCAGCGAGACCGAATAGCGAAGAAAAGTGTCATTATGGTAGATGGAGCAGACGTCCATTGCCTGGGAATCTCCTGTCAAAAAAAAAGGTACAGCAGTTTAAGATTCTTGTTTTCCTTTTTATGATATCTTTCCACCACATCTAGACATCACTGCTGTCTGTGACTGATGAGGGGATGAAGAATGATAATTGGTAGTGGTCCAGAGAAAAGGAACGAAAATCTTTACTATGTTCAACCGTCTAAAGCCCTAACAACGTCAGCACTCTGTGATGACACACCTTTAAGCCATTTTAAACGCTACTGTCGTGCGAGTTTGGCAAGCATTTATTGTCAAGCTGCATGACCCATGCTAACTACACCTTACACCTTTATAAAGTAAGGGTGAAGATGTATGGTATGCAGCTTAATCCTGTTCTGTAGGATACATCTTACCCTTACTCAGCAGTGGCAGATCTACAAACAAAACACTTTTTATCAGAGGGATCATGCACGTCATGCACATGGACAGTGGGCGATGCAAAAAAACAAACAAACAAACAAACAAAAAAATCATTTTCGTGAGGTGTTTGTATTGTCTGTAGTGTTTGAGTACTCAGATGTGCAAACTCACCAATAACAATGTGCAGAGCTGAAGTCACAGGGTCAACAGAGCCGACCGTCGCATAGCATATGCAGTCAGTCGAACCTGTTGCACGAGCACATTTCACAGGTCAGAGTGTAACAGCAAAATTTCCATTTCTCTGAATGTAAAGCACAATCAGAATCTCTATCTCTCTCTCACATACACGCACACCTTCGCCTTGAACAACTTAGATGCTGGGACTACGTACTAATCTTTGGGGGGAAAAAAACATTCGCCAAATATTAAATCTGCTTGAGGTTTTTCAGTTCATGTTTCTGTGTAAGCAAAAATAACCTCTCTTCTTTGCACTGAGAACAATTCAGCTGACTCACAGAGGCATGGAGGAGAATACTATTAGTAGCAAGGGACCGCTTTTTACAGAGACGAGATTTTAGACTTCATCCCTCTTCTCTCACATTGCTCAGTAATGAAATTCTTCTGTCTCAAATTGCTAATATAAAACCCAGTGAGAGCAGCAGTAAGCACAGAGCGGGCTCTGTCTGGAATACAACCTGACTGCTTCTTTTAACAATCGAGAAACAAAAAGCACGAGCAAGAAAGGAAGCTACAAAAGGTAAGAATGAAGAAAGACAGCAATATGGAGAAGAAAAGAAAGAATGAGGGGGGCCATGATGGGCTGACATCATATCCAGGCGGTATTCTTGCTTTAGGGATCGATTACTGTTCCACAGTGACTCTGACCAGGATAAAGCAGTTACTAAAAATGAATTAAAAAA
>JBCNYG010000022.1:16067100-16081858 GCA_039654305.1 Porochilus rendahli | reverse complement strand
GTCAGCTGAGATGGGCGCCAGCCTCCCCGCGACCCTAATTAGGAATAAGTGGTTCAGAAAATGAATGAATGAATGAAACTGTAAATGTAAACCATAAAAAAATGTAGGTTTTGTATGCGTTTCTTATTTTTGCATGTAGTATACACTAAAAACAACTACTACCTTCAGGGTAGGTGGATATCTCCAGTTGGATTAATCCCCTCCACATTCTGGAATATTATTGGTTTGTAATACCATAGATCAATTTCCTATGTAGAATTTCCCCAAAACTACTGAGCGCAAGAATTTGACCTGCTTCAACCTTGAATTCTGATGATAATTCCTTAACCTTTACCAGCATTATACAGTATTATTTCCGCATGAGCTGTATTTGTCCATTTAAAGGATCCCTGTGAGCTTCCTTATACCTTTATCATCCCTAGTATTTACTCGCTCATAGGCCCAGAGGTGGTTCCTAAACATGATCCTCTCTTCATCCTTCAGATTCTCACCTGCTGAAATCCTGCTGCTGTTATTGCAAATATTCTACGTATTGATTTGAGAGGAAGCTGTATATATGGGCCTTTTGTTTTGTTTTATGGAGCCACGGTGTCACTTTGCACTAAGAAAAGCTGTGTGTCAATCATAAGGCGAAATAAAGATGGATGTCTTTTTAAGGGTCCTTCGGGTAAAACCGAAGACGGCAATCCACACCTCCTTCAAGGCATTCAGTCAGCTTTGTTGTTGTTATGTGAAAGCCAACATAAAAACCCTTCGGTTTATCGATGCAGTGTGAAAAGCGAGCTGGTGCACGAGTGTAAATGAATGTCTGCTATAGTTAAGGTGTCCTGAATGTGACGGATATAATACTATATAACATTATAAAACAGAGTAAAGATGATTTAAAAATGTAATATGGCCTAGAAGGTATGGGTCTGTTTGTCTAGGTTTTTGTTAAAGAAAAAGACATTTTTGTGTATGAAAATGAATAGAAATAACTATTATTGGGTACTGAGTGATGCATCAACAAGGTATCAACCTGCTGATTATGGTTTCAAATCCTGGATATTGCCACAGCCATCCACTAACCAGGAGTCCATGGAAGCTAATTAGCCGAATTCTCACAGGAGGGAGGGAGACTCACCTCCCTGCCATGTGTGGCTGTGAACTCATTAATACAAAAGATGCCGATGCCATACATTATACGCTGCTATCCTAGTAAAAGAGGAGCCAATCAGAGTACACACACACACATTATATATACTGCCTCTTGGCGAAGGTACTCCATCAGTTCAGACGATTGCATGGCACCACACAACCATTTACACTCAGACTTATGGGCAATTTGTAAGCCAGTCAGCCTAATGTGCATGTTTTCAGACTGTGGGAGGAAACCGAAGTACCCAGAGAAAACCCACTCAAATATGAGAAGAACATGCAAATTCTACCCAGTAATGCCCTCACTGAGCCAAATACAGGACCTTTTTTCTGTGAGGTGAACGTGCTAACTAATACACCATGCCACCTTATATATTTGTGTGTGTGTGTTTGTGTGAGTGTGTGTGTTGTGTTATGCAAGTAAAAATGAGATTTTCTTTTTAATAGGAAAAACATTATTGCTCTGAATGTCAAAGCCAACAATACACACAGTTCTGCTTCTATTATATTAGTTTGTGATTTCATGGCCCTGTTACATTCTTTCTGTACCTCTTTCTTGTCCCTGGATTTGTCAATTTCCTTCTTCAGGACATCAACTTTCTTGAAGGACTCCATGCTGTCGATGCTGTACACCAGAACAAAGCCATCAGCCACTGAATAGTAGTGTTTCGGCAGCTCCTGGCTGTCGTGGAGCCCCCTGGTGTCATATAAACGTAACTGTTCTCTCACACCACGGTCTGTCTCCACAGAGGCCACATAGATGTCTTCCTGGGTTTCATTTGTTTCAGCACCTAAACAGTAAAACGTAAAATATATTTCAACATTGTGGGATGTGTGCTTAAGGAAATTCTGAGTTATTGTTTACAGCTAATTTGTTGGTCTGTTGTTATGGTTTCCTACTTTCCTCATGATAGATGTTGTGTTCAAAACCTGATACTCATTCCTGAAAGTCCTGCCATCAGGGACACCGTACTCTTCATCTCATAGATCACAGAGTAGCTGAGCAGTACCTAAGCGCCAAGGCGTTGTATAGCTAGCTGTCTCGCATTCTGAACTTTGAGTTTTGGTGCTCATGTTGCTTTTATTGGGTTTTGGTGCTCGTGGTGTTTTGGTGTTTGTGTTGACATGATGTTAAACATCAATAACCTTTTCACAGCCAACAGTGGAACGTGACTTATGTTTTATGTTTGGAAAAATCCTAAATGATTTCTGGAATACTTAAACCAGCCACCAAGAACGATGCTACATTCACAGAAATCACATTTCCCTGCTACCACATGATTGGGTGATTGGATAACTGCATGAAGCAAATGTTTTTTTAAATATGTAATGTTTTTTGAAGGTGGATATTTCTTTTGAGACAATACGACATGTGGGTCTGGGTCACCTTCAAATAATTTCAAGGGCACAGGGGTCATGAAAAAGACATATATTTAAAATTTAGCACATGATTGTTTGTTATTTATATCAGATATTTCTATGGGCACACCTGTTAACTGTGTAAAAACTAGGTCACCATTTCAAGTTTTCAAGGTCACCGAGGTCAAAGTGAGTAAATTTACAGTGTGCCATTAACTTTTCAGTCAGCTTCCTCTCAAAGGGTTGTTTTCATGTTGTCTTCTTAGCTCATTAAGAACTGATGTGAATTAAAATGCTCAGGAATTAAAGGCTCCAATAAAACAATAACAACAAAAATCAGTGCTGTGTCCTCCTGTGTGTTTACATGTATGGTGTGTGTAGTAATAAATACACTAACAGAAAACTAACAGTGTATGTACGAACATCAGTACTGACCAACTGTATGGTTTCCGTACAGTAGCTGCTCAAGAATCGCTGTTTTACCAACAGAGGACACGCCACACACCACCACCTTACAACCTTTACCCATAGTGCCCTTGGAGGATTCCCTGCAGAGGGATGGGAAATAAACACAGTTAAACATCACTCAATGACAACCACCAACAGGATGGAACTAAAAAGACTTCAAGTGTAAGTGCACTGCCAGGTCTCAGCCTAACACTCACTCAGTGCATAATTATAAAGAATCTTTATAATCTTATCTTTCTCTGATCACCCATTATTTTGGTTAGTAAAATTACTCTTGTACAGAAGGTGGTGCTATACCAAGGCTTATTAAGTAACGAATGATAAGTTGGAACCATGTTTTGCTTTCAAAATCATAAACTGCTGTTTACAAGAAATAAAAAAGTCTTTCAATTATTATTATTTTTGTGGACCTGGACGAACCCAAGCGATGTTAACAATATTCCAGAAATAAGGCAAATAATTGAAGGGATAAAAACATTTTAATTAATTTTTCATACATTTTTACTATACTTAATGTACAGTTCATTATTCAAATTAATATGTCCTCCATTTAATGACACAATGTGACCACAGAAAAGCTCAATTAAATTTTTTTCTTATAATATTTATAGAGAGGAAAAACATGATTGGTATGTGAAAAAATAAATACAGTATATCATTATTTTAAAAAAAACAACACCCCACCTGTTGGAATTTTTAGAACATCCTTAAAAATTGTGGTGGGACAAAAAACGGACTGGTACACTGTGCGTATATTCATGCATTTCAATACAATCCAGCCCATTAGTAGTTGGACAAATGGATTTAAAGTAAAGCAGTTAAGATGTGCCTTAACTGTAAGTTTTCAGTTATAAGTATAGGAATTTAACACAATACTGTATTCACAATACTGCCATTTTTACATACATTCCTCCATCTTCAAAGGCTCAAAATTTATTGGACAGTTGACTGATTAGCAGTTTCACGACCAGTGATAGTCTGTTTATTATTTAATGAAAATTAAGCAAATAAGATGTCTGGACATTGCATTTGGCAGCTGTTCATGGGAACTGTCAGTATGAGTCCCAAATATTTATCAGTGCAAGGCTTTACATCAAGACTGCTATCACTCAAGAGTAGGACGGACATATTAGACTTGAATTCTAGATGAATAAAGTGTATAGAGCTGTACTTTCTGCTCAGATTCAGGCAAGTGCTTCAAAACTGTTAGGAAGGAACTTCACAGTACAAACATACAGCAAAATAAAAGCAACCCAAGAGTTCTTAAGGCAAAGAAATGCAATATTCTTAAATGTCAGAGTCAGTCAACTCAACTAAGCAGCTTTTCACTTTCTGAAGGCAGAAAGACCAACAAATAAGCAGTAACTGAAGGCAGTTACAGTAAAGGCCTAGTTAAGCACCCCAAGGCAGGAAACAGCATTTGGTGATACACATGGCGTCCAGAATTCAGGTGGTCAATGACAGTACTACATAATTGCGTTTATAATTATGTTCTTTTGTCAAAATATTTCAGAGCCTGTGGAAATGGAGAGAGCATGTACAAATAGCTGCAATTCCAAAAATGTGGACTAATGGTCCCCATTCACTAGTGACTAGTCTATATGTTTTCTATTTCATTGTCAGTTCACTTCAAATTCAAATTTTATTTGTCACATACAAATTATACACACTACAATATGCAGTGAAATGCTTATTACGACTGTCCAAAATGTAAAGAATAAACTATCAAACAAGCGAAAAACTATCAACAAGAAGAAAAGGAACAATAACTAGAAACTAACACTTTGGCTTTATACAAAGGTTTCATAGTGAAGCCACCCCATCTCATGGGTTTGAGATGTCTTATTCACCTGTTTTACATCTTGTTTTGGTTCTGTGTATGTTTACAATAACAATAATAATTAATAATAATTAATTTAAAAAATGTGTGACCAGAAGAACAATCTTATCATGCGTGATAATATGGCATTAAAACACTGATTCAAGGAAAGTAGAAAAGTTCCAAGATCAAGCGTCTGTTCTCTTGCTCGCCATAAGAAGGCGACGTTTACTAAGATCAACGCGCCCCGTACAGGGATCAATAACAGTTGCGTACAGGAGTAAGCAAATCGTTTCAGAAAGACCTTTCGGCTGATTCCGTTTCCATTTCCAAGAGATAGCATTGCACTTCATGGGATGTAAAAAGGCATTCATTTCATTCATTTTCTGAACCGCTGATCCCTAATTAGGGTTGCGGGGAGGCTGGCGCCCATCTCAGCCAACTTTGGGCGAGGGCAGAGTGCACCCTGAACAGCTCGCCAGGCCATCAGGACAGAAACAAGCCTACTCTTGACAAAAATCAGAAATGGTTCTTTAACATGCCCCTCACCATAGACAGTGAGAGACATGGCCGGCATTTGATAACCCAGTTAGCTGCACTGGAGGGACAGCAGTGACAACCCGCTGATAGTAGGGCTTGAACCCCCGACCTTGAAATCAGTAATCCAGCACCCTACCACCAGGCCAAGTTGGTTATATATTACTCTAGAAATCAACGTCGTCTAAGCAAACAACACCAGTGCAGTGGAGTTAAAGGTGATGATGGTAGAGTACAATAATTTGGGCCTCATCTCCTCAAATCAACATGAGGAATCAGCGTTCGACTTCTTGGCCGTCGGAGCGGGCCAATGCGTGCTATTTACTGAAGTGCTGAAATAAAATCCTGATCCAGAAACACTAACAGCACTTAGAGTTGCTTGGCGTCTGGTCTCGTTTTGATGAATGCTGCATACTGAGGTCATCAAAAGCTCGTTTTACTCCACAGCAGCTTTGCACTGTTGCCAAACCACGCTGCAGTGCCAGCAGAATGATGTGCACGGAAATGATAATCCGGCTTTTGCTGTGGAGGGGCAAACTCCTCACTGGGCAAATTAAGTGCTGCTGCGAACCCACAGTGATCTCAGCTAACCGCAACTCACCCGTCATATTTCTTTAGATCAGCTTCCACTTTCAAATGGTCCCTGGCATGATTCGCCCGCTCTGTAACTATGGAAACAAAGTTATGGTAAGTGTGAGCAGTGAGGAGCATTGGCAGCAGTAACCAAGACTTTATCTGTGAGTTAAATTCAGTAGTGGCTTTGATGGGTGCAATTAATCCAGCTACACTAAGCAAAGTGTCAAAGCTGTCGATGCAAAAATTAACAAACAAATTTTAAGTCAGGACTGATTGTAAAATTCATGTGAGCTAAAATCTGATGATTCATAGACAGCCTCGAGTGGTGCTGGTGACTAAGGGTCTAGAGACGCAAAAACAGATGTACTGAGCTTAATAAAGCTAGTGTTGCTTCTCGAAAGGTTGTTTCTGCTGCTGGTAAAATGATAACATGATAAAGAAGAGGACGTTTTAATAAGCCTTATACAGTTATACGTGATTGTGAGCTGCCAGTATTCCATTGCAATATTTCTGTCTAGGTAAAAAAAAAAATCCTCTTGTGCTTCCCACCTATCAGAGCTCCCATTATCATTCTCCTGCCTGATGAATAAACTTCAAACTAAATCACATCCTTGGGAACACTTGGCAGTTGCAGCTACTTGCCCACAAATATCTTTTTGCAGAATGTGAACGCTCATTTTTTATTGAAATGTTAATGCAGACGGCTGATGGGCGCTCACCAATCACGTCAGTGGAAATAGAGGCACGGGAAAAAATTGGGGCTACTTTCTGCTCATAAATCCTTTTCCCACGGTGTTTCCCTCCATAGGGATTTATGTAGACCAGCAAGCGCTTCGGTCGGATAGCTGAAAATAAGAGGGGGGAGAAACAACTGGCTTAATTTGCTGCACAACACAATCTTCATAGTTCAGCAAACAAACTATCAATTATGGCAAATATTCATAATTCGCCTTCGGAGATAGAAAACCCAAGATCGGATATCCGGACACAGACCAAGTTCCTGAATAAATGATTTTCTTCTTCTTGATTAATGAATGCAAGTTTCCTAAACCCTGCTTAATGTAGTCTAAGACAAACATAATGAACTGTTTTACAAAAAACATTAATAAAGATAAATATTTTATCAGTCCACTCTTGCACTTCTGTTATATTAATAAATGTGTTCACACTGTAATTGCGTTACACCCAAATAAAGTGCAAACCCATCACATCTCAGAGACAGCACTTTACTCAGAAAATAATTTCTCCCTACACTAGTCCGTAGTTCATCTTTTACCATCCAACCTGTTAAACTTTAATTATAAATGGTTAACTCCAGTGCAAGTCACATCTAGAAAAAAATTACACCAGGACATTCTTCATACAGACATACTAACCACTACGCCACCATGCACCAATTATATGTTTTAATCATTCTGTCCCAGAACATCAAAAGTTTGAAGAAAATTATTTAAACCCAAATACTGCCTACTGTATAAGTACTGATATAAACAATAATCTTAGGAACAATTCACTGAAACTACAAATGTTTTCAAGAAATTTGACAATCACTGTTCTAGATCAGTTACACAACACAGCAATAAGGACATACTGATTAGTGACAGTTGTTCCCTGATGACTTGGACCCACTGAAGACACAGTGTCCTATCAGTGCAATGAAGGGTGACTTCACTGCACCGCCAGCGGTGTTTCTGAGTCCTCTCCACATAGGACACTACAGAGAGAAGGTCAGAGAAGCTTAAACATGCGCAGTCCAAGTGTACAGAGTGATTAACACTGTAATGCACATTACATAACAAATGTTCAACTGATCCGTGTGTTCCTGGTTAGATAAACACACGTTCCTCTTAAACAAATCCTTCTTAGCCAGGAGCTTATCCTGTAATGAAATGGCATGTGCAAAATTTCGAATGGAATTGAGAATGTCTCCCAAATTCCGATTCTATTCCATGAATTTGAATTGAAATTGTATCAAGGTTGCAAATAGGGAGTTTGAAGAAGACTGAAGGAAGTAGAATTGAAATTCCAAGAAATTCCAATTGATTGTTTTGGTGTATCCCAGAATCATGCTTTACAGTATATTACATTCATGACTGTTTTACATATTTCATACACATAATATTGGTATGAACTCCCTGTCCACCTGAGTAAACCTTTGGCGTTTTGGAAAGTAAACAAGAGCAGTTTTCCCAAACCTAGCTGCACTTGCCTGCAAATATCTGGCCATACCTGCATCCTCTGCGCCTGTCAAGAGGATCTTTAGTGTTGCAGGAAAGATATTCTGACCAGAAAGATGCCGTCTCGATGATAAAACCTTTGAGGAACTTATGACAACTAGATGCAACAGTGCTACCCTATAAATTAACAACTGTAATAAAGGATTATTGCATTTGCCACAATTTTATGTCAGTTGTTCATTTTCAAATAAAAAGAACATTACAACTTATATAAAATGGAGGGAATTTGTTTTTAATTTTAGTGCTTGTATTTTTAGTATTTAAGCCAAAAACTTTGTTCAATGTGAGAGATTCCTCCTGTTACATGGCTATGAAGCATTTCATTGCATTGCAATTAACTTTATTCCACTTCCCGTAATTCCAATTCAACATCCTGTGGGGTGGAGCCAATTCAATTCAAACTCCAATTCTTCAAATGAATTAAATTGAAATTCCAACTTCGGAATTTTGCACAAGCCTGCTCACTACTGGATTACAGCACATAAGCACGCATACCTGTGAAAGCATGCTGGTTCAATTCAGCTGGCTCACTCTGTGGAACTTTCTGCCACTTTCCTACTGTCCTTGGGCACTCTTCCTCTGTCTCCTGGACAGATATGATCTCACACACTGGTACATAGTGGCTGCCTGCTAAAAAAAAATAAATAAATAAATAAAATAAAGATGGCATTAAATAAATAAAGCCACAAAAGCAACATATATTCTGCAAACGTAATCTCAAACGTTGGACTTGATTGATAAGGGACTTATTATGGTTGAGTAACATGATCAGTACTGATATACAGGATTAAAACTAAATGTCAGCACCATATGATGTTCTGTCTCTGTGAAGGACTGAGCTTTTGATTGTGGAACCAGACCTCTTTCTGATTTTTCCCCCCTCATTCTCATACCATCAGTTAAAGTTTGAAAATCATGCTTTATAAAGTCCTGAATATTTAACATATTCACTATGGAATCTAATACGTTTCTCACTCATTGATAATAATAATAATAATAATAATAATAATAATAATAATACATTTTCCCTGGTCACATCAGCAGGAAATGTATGGTGGGACACAGTTTTTAATACAGTACAGTGAAGTAATGCTAATCTAAAAGTGAACGCAATCATGAGATCACAATCATTACTGTAAAGCCAATCTCTAGAGCACTGTTTACACAATAGCTTTGTTGCTTTCCCTCCATCCCTCTTTAAAGAGTTTGAACTAAGACTTAGACATGTAACAACTAAAAGGGGAAAAAATATAAATGCAGAACTCCAAAAAAAATTTATTTCTCTTCATACAAGATTTCAATATGAATTCGCTTTGATGACGACATGCAAATGTAAACCCAGTATCACCACAGAGCAGTGAGATGCCATTCCACTGGATAGACTTACTTCCGTAAGCACGTTATACGCACCAGAACCGCCATGCACTTTCTCAGTCTGATTGAGTTAAAGGTCTTTCTATTAAAAAATTTTTAATTTTTTTTTTTTTTTTTTGCAATACTGCATTTAACCTATCCAAAGTAAACACACACACAAACAGTGAGCGCACACACACACTTGGAGCAGTGGGCTGCCACAAATCGGGGGTGGGGGGGGTGGGGTGCCCGGAGAGCAGTTGGGAGTTAGGTGCTATGCAAGAGCACTTCAGCCATGAATGTGGAGGGAGTGAAAGTTCAGCTCACTCCCCTGCCACCACACCCTTCCCGCCTGTTCCGGAATCGAACCAAAGCCGCTTCTCTATCCATTAGGCTATGGCTGCCTCCAGTAATGCATTGCATGGCAGTAATGGTTTCTTTTGCCAGATAAAAACTGCATATGGCACATCGAATTTTATTCACAAGGTTAAAAAAAGGTGTATTTTATTTTATGGCTCGAAACAAGTAAACAGTTTGGAGGGGAATATAGAGTGGAAGAAGTTACCATCACTCAGACATTCAGTCCCCTTATGCGAACCATCACCACAGAGCTCCTACGTGTACACGTACGGACACAATCTTTGAGAAACAAAAAAAAAAAAAAAAAAAATCCAATCGATGCAATACCAATTTCTCTGAAGTATGGTGCACCATGTGGAGCTCCACTATAGCTTTTAGCAAGGTGTTGCGCCACAACAAATGAGCAGAACAGCTTTAAATGCACTGCTTACCGTACATACTACAAGCCTCTAGAACCGAACACTGCACACTGATCTTCCAGAACTTATTCCCTCAGCTGGGGTTTGGATAGTGATGGAGAGCATGCTTTATCACCTCACCTGGAAATGCCCCACAGCTGTTCAATTAAGTTCAGATCTGGTGACTGTAAAGCTCATAGCATACAATTTATATAATTTTCATTCTCATTAAACCAACAGTGAGCAATTGTCCCCGATGGCCATCCTGGACGAAAGCACACCCATCAGGATAGAAACATTTCATCACAGGTATATTGATTTACCAACAACTTTTTAATCGAATAGGAAAGGTGGACGGCAGCCACGTCATCTCACGAGTCAGCAAGACGGAGCTGGGTTCGTGGACTCTAGGCTTGGTGAGAGCGTTTCTGTGTGGAGTTTGCATGTTGTGGGTCTCCTCTGGTTATTCCAGTTACCTCCCACAGCCTAAAGACATGCATGTTAAGTTAACTGGTTGCGTGTTTCCCCTGCAATGGTCTGGTGAGCTGTCTGGGTGTAGTCTGCCTTTGCCCAGTGTCAGCTGAGATAGGCTCTAGGCTTCCTGCGACCCTAATACTAGGATTAACAGGTTCAGCAAATGAGTTAACGTGAAGAACATTCGGATTAACATGTCATAGTTTTCACCAGTGACCCTAATAAAACAGACAGTACTGCGGATTTCAGAGTTATTTACATAATGACTCACTTCCTGACTTCAACAATCATAACACCAGAGCAGCAAGGAAAGTTGACGGAAAGGAAATGCCACATAACAATACTGGACATTCCACTGAAGTCTAGCTAACGTTTCTCCCTCTTTGGTGTTCTTCATTAACTCGGAACAAATACACAATTGACCCACGTGCTGTCTGTGTGATGCAGCAGTTTCACACTATTACTCCAGGTATACCCTCCCGGTTCCTTATATCACCAATAAACTCATATGTAAAAGCAATTTCAGCTAAACCACACCAGTGTGCTGTTCAGGTATGAAACAATATGAACACGAGGAACCTGTTTGTTAATTGTTTCACAACAAAACGTTCGGCTGGTTGTGCAATCGGCTTTAGAGCGCATGAAAATAGCCGAGAGTGTACAAACTGTAATTACCACTCACGCCCTCAGCTCATTATCTATACAACTCTCACGAGATTTGGATGTTAGAATTATCTGTTCGTACAGGGCAACTGGACTTCCAGTCAAGCAAATCGGAGCACTTGCCCGGTGGGAAAGATTAAATTATGATTTGTTCAGCACTAATAAACTATGAACATGGCCATTTGTCACAAGTACATTGGACCTCTGCCTTATCATCACTCACCGTCAGCAGCCCTGATTTCACAAGGTGCTATTCTTACTCACATCTAAGCACCTTCATAAAAGCAAGCAGATTTAAATCAGGTGCTTTGGTTGTAGATGCTAATGATTATATACAGAAAGAATTCCAAACAAACTCACGACCAAAGAAAAAAAAGTTTCTTGGACACCACAGAGCAACGGTGTGTGATACGCGTACATTCTTCCCTTTTCCTTTTCTACTAAACTCCACATATTACGGCGGCAAACCTCCACTCTATCAGTCTTTCTAAAGAACCTCCTGAGATTTCTCCGTCACATCAATCCGATCTAAAATATTTATTGTCAACACAATCTCATTTGCAGCACTGTTTTGAAAACAAGTGGGTTTTGTTGGCAACATGAAGCAGGGCTGCAGTTTTATAAGAAATATAAGACCAGACGTGGACTCCATGACTGGGGAGATGTACGCTCCGGCAGGCACATCACATGAACGGTAGGCATATATGCACACTGTGAGCTCATTGCTGAAGCTTACATAAACACTGCCTTTCCCTGGGAGTCTTGTTTGAGCTGCCTTTGTCGGTGTTATCCTTGACCAAATGTTGGTTTAGCATGAAATGACCCTTCAAAAATGAGGCCTCTGACATCCCTTTGTCCACAGCCTGTTTTCTGAGACGAGCCTCACATGCAAGGTGCGCAGATTACATTACATACATATCACGACAACCTGAATGCACTCGGTCACCACCGTTATCATGGTTACATGCAAAAGGACCAGATTTTGGTGAAACAAGTATTTCACACCATTGAGTTCTTAGGTAGCAAAGGATTTACTATGAGCAGTCAATAGAATGTCTCGTAACTAATACGATCAAGCAGATGAGCTAAATACTGGTGCATGCACTCATGCTGGTCCAAGGTTAACCCATGACTCACACTGCTTAGCACGGGATTATTAGCTTATCCAGTTTCACCAGACAAACCCAATAGTGCTCAGGTCTGCTCAATTAACAAAACGTGATCAAGATCACTTCTTCATTTCAGTCTTGGTGGAGCAGATTTTTTCCCCACCCATCCCGACCTAATATAGGGAAGTAAAAAAGCAGAAAACACCAAAACCTCAACTAGTTCACCGACATGTGTAACACTGACCAAAGCCGGATTCACACAGGAAGCAATCAGCAACACGCAAGTGAAATCACTTATTTTACACAGTCTACGGAAGTGAATACGAAAAGGTTTTGGGGAAATCAGTGTCGGCTGGACTGTGTCAATCAACGGTATCTTTAATCTCTGAACGGTTATCGCTTGGATTGTTAATGATACATCACGCCACTTAAGAAAATTTTGCCTATTGTCCCTCATTTAGCTGGCGTTCACTGACTTTGCATAGTTGCCTGTCCATTCCTGTGTGGATCTGGCTTACCACAAACACTTTTGTATTAGTTTGACCGGTTGATCTCGATATGCATCTTGATATAAATCAAATCACTGTTTCAGACAAGCTTTAAGGTTCTGTTGTACTTCGAAGTGAAATGTGAGGATATTACTCATCTCATTTTCTGAACCGCTTAATCAAATTAGGGTCACAGGGAGGCTGGTGCCATCTCAGTCGACTCTGAGTGAGGGCAGAGTACACCCTGGACGGCTCGCCAGGCCATCGCAGGGCAGAAACACAACGACGGCAGTGCAACCTTCTCTTTACAAAAGTCAGAAATGGTACCTTTACATGCCCCTCACCACAGACAGTGAGAGACATGGCTGGCCTTTGCTAACCCAGTTAACTTCACTGGGGGGACAAACGGTGACAACCCGCTGACATGATATGATAATTCATTATCGCCTAGCCCCTCATTTAAATAGAATGAATCCAAGGTGTTGGGAGAGTGTAAGAGCTTCAGCCTGTTTTGTTAATAAAATCATAGGTTAGTGAAAATGTAAATGATGCAAAAAGCAAACACCAGGAGCTGGAGTGATCTATGAGCAGTGCACTACTAACTTGCACTACTAAGCCCGAAATAACAGAGAAATTTATTTTCATTACGAACATCATGTACAAGTATGCATAAAGAGGTTTAAGCACATTTGGTGGAAGGTCACCACTTGATGCATGTTGTTGCCCTTATATTCCCAAATCATCACACAGACAATACAGCATCAGCCAAAACGACTGCCTATTTATGAGCCGCACTTAGGCACCCTGACACAGCACATTACTCACTTTTCACAGAGCTGTGCTGCATCTTGAGCCCTGATCAGAATATGATCCTGCTTCTCGGGTCACATGATCACACCTGAGTTTTCCAGGAGTCTCAACTGCACTCTTTAATGGCCACATGCTTAAATTTCATCGGTATCAGGGCTGCTGAAATCTACCGTTCTGATATGATTTCAAATCCATACACATTAGCCAACAGCAACAAAACTCAAAGCAACTGACAAAATATTCCTATTTAAATCATAAAGTGCTTTAATCAGTTGATAACACATTTAAACATACTTTCCTCCTGCTGTGGGGCATTTTAAAAGGCTTACTCATCTAGTCACGTCTAACTTGCTTTCAATTACCAACCAAGAGATTTGAACAAACCCAAAATAAAAAGGGAGTCTGATATTTAAGCAGAAGCATGCGCGCTAGTTGTAAAAGATGACAAATGTGGATATACTTTCAATATGACATGAGAACAGCACAATCTGATTGGTCAGCTATCAGGGGATTGAAACATTGTCTGGAGAATCAAAATGATGGAGCCTCAGAGTTGTTCAGTTTCACTTAGAGCAGGCAGAGGCATGATCACACTTTAAAATGGAAAAAGAGACCATAAAGTGGCTTATAGACCACAAGGAGTTCACAGAGACACCGCCATACAGCCCTCATGGAGCTGCCCTTGGAGCTCATACGTCTCTGGACTGACCTTTCTTTGTAACCAGTCACTAAGTCTTGTTTACTGCCTGTTAACTTACCTGACAGCCAGCAACATTATGTTCATTATGTTTTCGTCTGCCCTCAAGTCATTCTTGTGAACACGTTATATCAAGAATATAATGATGGTTTGTCTTCAAACTTTGCACAAATGCCCACCTTACCTCAAAGATGAAAAGAATCCAGCCACTAGTTCTGGTTTTGGTTCTAGTCATAGTCCTAATTCTGGTTTCTAGTGCCGGTCCCAAGCCCG